>LYNE01006184.1:7062-20175 GCA_001662545.1 Rosa x damascena
GGGGATCTAGATTCAGAGATATATATGAAGGTTCCAGATGGACTTCAATTACCCAAATCAAGTGGCTCTAAACCACGGAGCGCGTTTTCAATAAGATTAAGACGCTCCCTATATGGATTGAAACAATCCGGACGGATGTGGTATAACCGTCTAAGTGACTACTTGATTGGGAAGGAATATGTTAACAATGAAATATGCCCATGCGTGTTCATTAAAAGGACAAGTTCCGGATTTGCAATTGTAGCAGTTTATGTCGATGACATGAACCTAATTGGAACTCTAGATGAGTTAAAGGAAACTGCTAAATACTTGAAATCCGAATTTGAGATGAAAGATCTTGGGAAAACACGGTTTTGTCTTGTAATAGAACTTGACCACCGTAGTGATGGGATTATGATCCACCAGTCAGGGTATACTCAAAAATTACTAAGGCGCTTTAATGAAGATAAAGCAAAAACTGTAAGTACTCCCATGATCGGCCATAGTCTTGAGCCCGGGAAAGATCCGTTTCATCCAAAGGATGAGGACGAAGATTTATTAGAGGCTGAAATCCCCTATCTAAGTGCAATAGGCTCATTATTGTACTTAGCTCAATGCACAAGACCGGCTATCTCATTCGCAGTGAACTTGTTAGCTCGACATAGTTCAGCGCCAACACGCCGTCATTGGGTTGGTATAAAAACAATCTTTCGATACTTGAGAGGTACGATTGATATGGGATTGTTTTATCCCTACAGAGGGAAAAGAAAAGACGGAAGTATGGAATCAGACCCCACAAGGCAAAACGCCACCTTCCATAATGTAGACGTCGGCGGCGCCGTCCATGGTGACCGACGTTCTCCTCCTCCCCTCCATCAAAATAACGTTGATGCTTTGATGGATTTTGCTGATGTAGGATATCTCTCTGATCCTCACAAAGGTCGCTCCCAAACGGGTTATGTTTTTACCATGGGAAGCACCGCGATATCTTGGAGGTCTACAAAACAGACCCTTATTGCTACTTCCTCAAATCATGCAGAGATTATCGCTCTACATGAAGCTGTGCGTGAATGCATATGTCTAAGGTCTGTAATTAGACATATTCGAGGAACTTGTGGTTTGAAGTCTACCACAAATGAACCTACATGCATTTATGAGGATAATGCAGCTTGTATTGAGCAAATGAAATTAGGTTTCATCAAGGGCGACAATACCAAGCATATATCGCCTAAATTCTTCTACAGTCAACAACAACAAGCACTTCTAAATATTGAAGTAAATCAAATCCGATCAGAGGACAATGTAGCGGACTTATTTACTAAGTCGTTACCAAAATCCTCTTTCGAGAAACATGTGAAGAGCATCGGATTGAGAAAGTTATCCGAACTCCCATGATTATATTTTCAGGGGGAGTCGAAATCAGGGGGGTATCCAGAAACATACTCCACACTCAACGCGCGTTGTGCTCTTTTTCTCCTTCGACCAAGATTGTTTTTTCCCACAGGGTTTTTATTACTTGGCAAGGTTTTTAACGAGCAACTTAGAAGCGCACGGCCTAGACAATACTATTAACATGAAATATCCAAGGGGGAGTGTTGTAGTATAAATGTCTATATCATGTAATAGGTACTTGAGTGTATAGATAGGTACTTGAGTGTATAATTGTAGGTATGAAGACTTGTGTGACATAAAGTATATGAGAAAGCAACAAGCATGACAGCTCCCATAATTACAGCAACCATGTGGAGTTGCAGCTATGATCATTGAAGCCACTATAAGCATGACAGCTCTCATAATTGCAACAACCATGTGGAGTTGCAGCTATGATCATTGAAGCCACTACAAGCATGGCAGCTCTCATAATTGCAGCAACCATGTGGAGTTGCAGCTATGATCATTGAAGGCACTATAATGGACTTCTTACCATAACATTCACACTAGCTTTGTATTCCTATATAAACCCTCCATTGTGAGATGAATAAACACACTTGAATCTCCATTCTCTCTGCAACATTACTCTCTCCCTCTCTCTGTTAATTTATGTTCATTCTACAACATTATCTCCTTTGTACATAGCGCTCATTACCGTGGCTTCAATCATCGCTTTTGTGTTGCTTTTGTTGCTTTTTGCCTGGATGATGGGATGGTTGGGTACAGATCACTTACAAGGTAACATTTGACAAGTATACACTCTTTCAAGAATTCTTACTGAACTTCAGCTTACACCTTTGATAATTTGTTGTCGAACAGAAATAGATATAGGTCTAGAAGAGCCTGTCACCCTCAAACAATTAAAAGATGCTACTCGGAATTTTAGCAAGAGGAATGAGATTGGTCAAGGGCGTTTTGGGACCGTTTACAAGGTAACCAATTTTCTCCGTCCTAGTCTTTATTGTGGAGTTTCACCTACAAACTTGTGATTTTTTAACTGACAAATTCAGTTCTTTAGGAGAAATGGACTTAATAATGTATTTCATTTGTTCGATCGGTTGCAATTGTGTGCAGGCTGAACTGCCAGGAAAAATTGTAGCTGTGAAGAAACTTTCCTCTCATTCAGAGGAAAGGATCATTCAATTGAAAAATGAGTTTTATAACTTAAAATCAATGAGTCAAGAGAACCTTGTTCAGTTACTGGACGTTTACAACGCAAAAGGCCTGCATTTGCATATCTATGAATATATGCAAAACAACTCCCTTGAACACGCCTTATTTTGTAAAATTTAATTCTAACAGGCCCCTTTGTTTTTGTTATATGCTTTCTGTTCTAATATTATAATTATTCAGGAGAAATATATTGATGTGGTGACTGTATGGTTGCAAACTCAAAGTCTAAATTGAAACTTGATTGGGAAGGTAGGTTTAACATTTGCTTGGGAATAGCTAGGGGATTGGTGCATCTACATGAGCATCCGAGGCTGAAGATGGTTCACAGGGACATTAAATCTGCTAATATTCTTCTCGATGGAATCCTCAAGGCTAAAATTTCGGACTTTGGATTGGCAAGCCTTTACACAGAAGATGATCAATTCAAGTTCATCAAAGTAGAAGTCAGAGTAAGTAAAACTATAGAACAATACTTACTCCCTGCCACTTTATATATACTTGCTGCAATCTTTGACTTAGTAATGATAAGTTACCACTGTTGGGATTTTAACCCCACAAACAAACCGAGATTCAAGAATAGACACACCCCGCAACATCACCACAATAAAGTAGAATAAACAAACAAGGATGAAAAATAGTTGACAGAAGATTTAACGTGGTTCGGCAAATTTCCTGCCTACGTCCACCCAAGATATTTGCTTTTTCACTATGAGAATAAAACTAGTACAAGATACATGAGTTAAATGTCATAACCCTAATCCCAAAACCGTTGTACACCCTCACTCGTAGAATACCCAAGAACACAATATCTCACCTAAGAGAATTTCTCTCGTAGCACTTTTTTCTGTCACTCTCATGCACAACCCACAGTCTATTTCTAATGCTTGCTTGCATGCTTCAAATGATTTGCCATGCTGTCAATTTATAGGCGACTATCATACATGTGAAAAAGGCAAAGCCTTTTTCTTCCTTCCTATTCAAATTGCAGTAGCACCAAATTGAAGACCACGTTTTTACCTTCAATTTCCACAAACATCATTGAAAGCCTTGTAGCTATGTTATAGCTAGCTATTCATCCAAGTCAATACTTGCTGCATCATACTATTACATGGGTCCAAGTTGCATGAGAATGAACACCAATCTCAACAACCACCCTGTGAGAATTCCATGCAAAACCTGCACCTGCACCATCACCAGAAACTCATTAGCCTTCACGTAGACCAGCTACACACCCTGAATCAATCAAATTTGGTCCGCCTTGATTCAGCACTTCGGCCAACCATGTGTAACTGCACCAAGCTAACTTTGCTAGCTAACTTCGGAGAAGGGTCTCCATGCACCCTCTCTTCCAGCAGGATTAAACCTTTCACCATTGTCTGTATCCTGGAAACCTGTTAGCGCTCCTTGTTTCCAGCAGCCCATCCAGTTCGGAAGTACCAGACTTCCTTCCAGACAATATAAACTACCACACTTCCTTCCTTACACCAGGACCATATCATCACGTGTGATTTCCATGACTCCACCCGCAACTGAATACTTGCATCCCATGGAGTCCATCTGACCAAGCGATATTAGATTTCTCCGCATTTCTGGTACATATGCAACATCGTCTGAACTACGAACCACTCCATCATACATCATTATTTTCACTATTCCAACACCATTAATTTTGCAAGGGGCTCCATTAGCCATAAACAAGCTACGTTCCTTACTTTCTTGGTAAAATAATCCCTCATGGAGCAAACATGCATGGTACGACCAGAATCTAAAATCCAGTCAACATAAGGAGAAGAGTTTATAACTTCAGAGACTGTGAAAACATCTCCATAATCTTATGCTACCCCAGCATTATTATTCGGACCAGTACCATCCTTTCTTATAGGACAACATCGTTTGATGTGATTGAACTCTTTGCACCAGTAGCACTGCACACTCTTTCCTCCGGAACTACATCTGAACATGCTACTTGTATCAGATCTACCATCGGATGTCCTTCCACGATTTCCACCCCGAGCAACAAATGCAGATTCATGCCCATCTCCTAGATTGGCTTTTTTCTGAGTACTATGGGACACCAACGACGCCTGCACATGCATGGTAGTCACCAGATTTTCATACGAATCGGGAAGCGAGGTAAGGAGTAAAAGGGCCTTATCTTCTTCCTCAATATTTACATCAACTTTCCATAGTTGATCCAAGCATCCATTGAACACATTCATGTTGTCCATGAGATTATCGCCATCATCCATCTTCAGCTTGTACAGTTGCCGCTTCAGATGTAACTTGTTGGTCAAACTCTTAGCAAGATAGAATTTTTCCAACTTCTCCGACAGAGCCGAAAGAGAATCTTCATCCATAACATTGTTGATAATGTTATCAGCTATATAGAATCGTATCGTGCTAACACACTGTGACTCCAGCTCCTCCCACTTATCATCTTTCATTCTTTCTGGCTTTCCATCCTTGCCTTTCAAAGCTCTAACCAAGCCTTGTTGGACAAGAATATCTTTTACTCTCCTTTGTCAAAGAGTAAAGCTGCCTTTGCCATCACACTGCTGAATTGCAAAACTCTTTGTTGTAATCATGGTGCCTGGATCTCAAACGAAACTCCGCAGCTTTGAACCAAAGCTCTTATACTACTTGTCGGGAATTTAACCCCACAAACGAACCGAGATTCAAGAATAGACACACCCCACAACAACGTCATAATAAAGCAGAATACACAAACAAAGATGAAAAACACTTGACACGAGATTTAACATGGTTCGGCAAATTTCCTGCCTACATCCGCCCAAGATATTTGCTCTTTCACTATGAGAATAAAACTAATACAAGATACATGAGTTAAATCTCATAACCCAAATCCCAAACCCTCACTCATAGAATACCCAAGAACACAATATCTCACCTAAGAGAATTTCTCTCTTAGCACTTTTTTCTCTCACTCTCATGCCCAACCCACAATCTATTTCTCATGCTTGCGTGATGCTTCCTTGCATGCTTCAAATGATTTGCCATGCTGCCAATTTATAGGCAACTATCATACATGTGAAAAAGGCAAAGCTGTTGAAGGATGTCAACATCATGTATGCCTCTTCAAACTAGGGTTTAGTGTTAGAATTGTAATAGGAGAAAGTTCTAGATATCTAGTTATGATCGAATAATATTACTTTTCTTGTACTCTGTAATTCCCTATATAAAGGGCTCCTATTATCAATAATACAACACACAATTCTCTTTGCAATTCTATTTTCCTACAACTAGTTATCAGCACGAGCCCCAACCCTAGCCTAAAAGAAAAAGAAAAACAAAACCCTAAAAACCCTCATCACCAAAAACTGCCGCAGCTTTTCAACCCTAGCCCTGCAGCCCACTGCTGCAAGCACCACAGCTCGCTGCCGCAAGCTCTAGCCTCCCCACCGCTGCTGCTGTTGCTGCTGCCCCCTTGCACACGAGCCCGCACTGCAACCTCCTCCCCGCACTGCAGCCCTGCTCTTTGCAGCCCAAGCCGCGAGCCTGCCTCATGCGCTCTGCTGCTATTGCCTACCATACCCCTCAAGCTGCACCTGCTACTGTCTGCCACACCCCGTGCTCTGCTGCCCGTCCGCACCTTGCAACGATGCTGCCTACTGCCCGCCGCACCTTGCTGCCTACTGCTCCTGCTGCACACCAGGATTGCAAAACGACTGCAATCCTAGCTTAGGATCGAACAACCACTGCAATCCTAGGTTAGGATTGAACAGCAACTGCAATCCTAGCTTAGGAACAACCACTGCAATCCTAGCTTAGGATTGAACAGCCACTACAATCCTATCTTAGGATCAAATAGCCCCTGCAATCCTAGCTTAGGATTGAAGCGTTACCACCGCTGCAAGCCTCGCTTCATCATCTACTCGGTTAGCTTCGCTCCATCACGCCTGCATCAATACGCGCGTGACTCAAACCCCGAATCAACAAGTAAGTTTTTGAGATTAACGTTCCTACTTTCTTGTCTTTTAAATTCCTTTATTTGCTGCAGGGTTTGAAATAAACGAACATGGGTTCGAGTATTTAATAAGAGTAATTGTGGAGATTCAAGCTAAACGAACTAAGAGCGTTCGTAATCAATAAACTAAGAGTGTTCATAATATTCGAACTAAGAGCATTCGTAATCAATGAACTAAGAATGTTCATAATATTCGGACTAAGAGCGTCCGCAAGCATGAAATTTTGACCATATTAAACATTAGTGTTTCGGTCTAATCCAAATTTCTTGGAAATCGATTTCTTGGTAGCATTAAGGCTCGGAAATCTTAATATTAGTTTTTGTGGAAGCATTGACTCCGAAACTAATCCGTTCTTGTTTCTCCTTTTTGGATATCAAACTTGAACGAGCTCGATTTTACTCTATTGGATTCTACGGGCACAGGATATTTATTGCCTACAATCTAAGAGCCCTGTTCTAAATGAACCGTTCAAGACTCACAAACTGAGATAGATAATTCCAGGATACTTACCCTGATAAAGCGCCACATGGAGATTGCACTCCAGTTTGAGTACATGAATGAGGATAGCGCTAGATACCGTTGGGTAGCGCTTCGTGAATGTTTTAACAACATTCACAATTTTCCAAACTTAGAAGCATGATGGAATTATCTCTGCTTCTCTAACTTTCACAAAGTTATGGAATATTGTTTGAAAGCTCTCCGTATCAGACATTGATGCATGCCTATGAAAAACTATCACAGAAGAACAATTGATTGAGAAAACCCTTAATATCTTCCCTGTCTATGCTATGAGGTCCTCTAATTTATATTCCGGACTCATGTAAGTGCAAGATGGATCACAAATCTCCATCAGCTAATTGGAGCTATGGCATGTGTTGAAAGGCACAGCCATGAACTTTGTGAATGGAAAATATGGTAGGCCTCAAGATGGCTACCATGAGCACCGTTCAATGGCTAGAAGAAGTAGCCATGGACGAAATGATCAACATACTCATGAAGGTAATCGCCAAAGTTGGGAAATACATGACCAAAGGAGTCATGACGTTGAGGGTTGGGGGTTGGACACCATGGCTCCACTTTTGGCCATGGTAACACTATTCCAACGCCAATGGTCCTAGGGACCATTTATGTTGCGTCAATATGCCTCAATCAAGAGAGCACCCTCTACATTATGTTTTATGGAGTACTTGATCAATAGTGATCAAGACATCGAGGTCAAAAAGACTTTAAATCTAGCGATGAAGACAAAATGCCGCAAATTTTTATTTCGAATAGTCTTTTATTTCCAAGAATTATGTAATGGCAGTAATGACATTTTGTATTAACTCTGTCTCTCTAGGCTCACCTAATTAAGTATGATGTCTAGGAAAGTAATTGAGATTAGTAGTACTTAAGAGAGCCTCGCTCCACCGACATCTCTTCCTACTTTCGTGGTCATATTTGATTGGAGTAACTGAACGGATTGAGTGACTACAATATGTCTAAGTTTGATTTCATTTTAGATTAGACTTTGGTTAAAGAAACTTTGATGTAATCATTGGCTATTAATAAAGTGTCGATTCTTTTACTTAATGTCCTAGACATAACTTAATTTGAACTTTATTATTTGAAAGATATAATAGCCAATGGTTTTTATGTGGAAACAGTCAGATATAAGGAGATTGAGAGAATGAATTGTCTGATATTAGATTCATCTCACAGTGGAGGTATATAAAGAAGATTACAAGAGTACAATTGTGGCGACCCGAATGGGTATACCACAGCGCCGTAATATTAAGCCAATAGGAGCTCGATACGTCGTAGACATACCATAGACCTACCAACTTAATTCTACAAGGCCTTTTTGAAAATACAAATTTTAGGAAATAGGAGACCAAGAAAAACTTTTAGGAAAGGACTTTAAATCAACAACCCAACATTCAAAATAACAAGTCTGGAAATGCTTAAAAAAATAAAGTGGGCAAGTGCATTGTGGCGCCTTAAGGCTTACATCATAACCGAAATGAAAGGAAAGTCCAACAACAACAATAAAACAAAGGGGTGAGGCGCGCTCCCAGGTAGGCGGACCTCACAGAGTTCAACATGGAATGAAAAACGGGTAAATCGATGGAATACCACAAGGGAAGAACTTCAAGCAACAGGAATAGCAACACACGGACTCGGCCAACGACCCACTTCTAATCCAAATCGTCCGGAACAACCTCGTTGTAACCTGAAATGTAGGGGTGAGCATGTCGCCCTCGCTAGCCCAATAGGGGCCGACCCAACCTTAGTTAGGTTTGAAAACTAATAGGTAAAACATAACTATTAGAATATAGATTGCACGCATTTGTAAAATCGAGTAAAACAAATGCAAACAAAAACAATCACAGTTGTTTCGTTTCAGGAAATCATATGCAGCATGCTTCACACAATTTGGAGCTCCGAGATACTTACCTGCCGACTAAACTAAAATAAATCGGTGACCGACGTGGTTCGTCAACCTTCGAGAACCGGCCAACTACTCTATAGTCCTTAGCGAAAGTGTCCATTTCCTAGCTCTGAGTCTCCTATGACTGGTTCACTGTCTGTACTCACCTTTCCTCGACAAACATAGGAGCACAGCCCCCTCCGGAGGTTCACGGTTATCGACACCGTGGGATCCCTAGGAATCTACGCGTCTAGGTCCCATTCACTTTCAGGTCACAAACACAACATACAAAAGGGTACAGTATCTCAACATGCAAGTCTAGCCTCGGTTTTCGCAATCAACAATTATCAGTTTCTGAAAACACATGTATCTCGAGGCATCGACTAATGAACAACCAAAAACATACTTGCAGGCAACATAATATTATACTAGAGCATTCCACATATATCGAAAAGCCTCTAACAAGGAAGGGACAGCTCACCCTACCTGGAATATGCCGGCTCATTCCACACTCTGATGCTTCCCGCTTAAGCTTCCTTAACCATCGTGTTTCCTAAACCATTACTTAGTTTGTAAGTAATTATCCAGGTAAACATCATGATCAACTTTAAAGTAATCGCGCGTACTAAATCCTTTTTTATTTCAATGAGGTCATTAATTATTTCTTTCAACCTTTACCAATTTGGGAAACTAAATTCTTTCTTAAAAAGGAAAACGTCCTTATCGCTCCGCAAAACTTTCGCCAATTCGAGCGACCAAAGTTGAGTCGATCCTTACGTTTTACGAGGTCGGTCAACCATGGTCAACTCTCGGAGTTGACTTTTGACTTTTTGACTTTGACTTTTGACTTTTGACCAAGTAATCCTTTATTTACCATTATTTATTATTTATTAAAAATAAATAAGTAAATAATTCTTATTTATTAAAAATAAATAAATAAATAATTATAAATAAAGTTTTACTTTTACTTCTACCCATTTACTTCTCCTTTTTCATCTTTTCACTTTTACCTCCACACTTTTACTTTTACCTCCTTTTTACCGAATTTACCTCTTACTTTCACCTTCTTCACCTTTTTACCACTTTACCACCGTGAAGCCTCCTTTAATCCAATTTTTACCATTTTCTTTATTTTCCTTTTCTTCCAAAAACAAATCCATTTATTTTCTTCTTCCTTTTCTTTTTCTTTTGGCCAAAACTACACAACAATAATCACCAAATCTTCAATCACAAAATTCCAACACTTTGATAATCATGCTAATAAAATCCTACTAATTAAACCATCCTCAAATCTCTATTTTTCACAATTTTTCCAACAACAATAATAGCTCAACATAAACCAAATCAACCAAATAAATTCCAAAAATTCTAGGGTTTGTCCAAAACCCATTCCTTACCCTTTCCTCTTCAAAAATCACATCATATTCCTTCTCCTTGGCCTTCTTCACCTACAAGTCCGTCCATAATCAACATCTCAACCAAAAACTTGAAAATAAGGTTGCATGGATAGATCCTTACCAAAAATCCTTGCCAAACCCATAGCCTAGCTTCATGGTTTAAGGAGAAATCGGATTCATGCACCAAAAATTCAAAATGGAAATCAAAAACTCGAATTTGGTAAGAAAGATGTATAGATCGAAGGAATAGAGGCTAGATTAGGGTGGATATTACCTTGATTTGAGCTTGGAAAGAAGAAATCACAAAAGCCCCAATTTTAGCTTCGGGTTCTAGGGTTTTTGGGGGATTAAATGGCTAAATTTCATGATTTTGGTTGGAGAAATGGAAAGAGGGGATGAAGAGAAGAAAATCTGGAAATTTTGGTTGAAATCCGGATTCCGGCGACGACGGCGGCCGGCGGCGGTATGGCGGCGACGATTTCTGGCGAAGGGCTAGAGAGAGAGAGAGGAAAAGGAGAAAATGAGGAAGAGGCTAGGGTTTTGGGGAGAATTAGATGCTTAAATACCTCTCCCTAATTTAATTGTGAAAAGTCGAAGTTGCCCTCCTTTTGGGCCAAATGGGCTTGGGCTGCTCCAACTTCATTTTTCTCTTAATTTCCTCAAGCCCACTCCGAAAATTACCTCTTCAAACACCCTTATTTCTCCGATACTTCACCGAATCCTTTCGGGAAAAATTTTCCGAGTTTATCCTAAGCCTTGATACTTTAAAAATACCTTCCTAGACCCAAATTGGATTTTCTCTAAATTTCTTAATCCTTTAAATGGCCTCAAAGTCTTAACCTAAGCGCGAATACTTGTGTACCATACGAATACGTAGCTTCCTACGTTATTCAACAAATTAAAATAAACAATAAATAAAATAAAAAGAATACGGGGGTCTACAACAATAGGTAAGTATTAACTACGAAATAATTACAATATATTCTATTCCTAACGTTAAGCTATGACTCACGCTAACACTCCCCCTCAAGTTGACGCATACACATCAACCATGCCCAACTTGCTTAGCGAGTCATAAAACACCTTCCTGGAAACTCCTTTGGTAAGCATATCTGCAAGTTGCTCTTCGGTTGAAACAAAATGAAAGCTAATAATTTTGGCATCTAGCTTCTCCTTTATAAAGTGACGATCAACCTCGACATGTTTAGTACGATCATGTTGTACAAGATTCTGTGATATGTCAATGGCTGCCTTGTTGTCACAATACAACTGCATAGTATCTTTGAGTTTGAAACCCAGATCACGTAACAGATTTCTCAGCCATAATAATTCACACACTCTGTGAGTCATACCTCTGTACTTGGCCTCAGCACTAGATCGTGTCACAACTTTCTGTTTCTTACTCTTCCACGTAACCAAATTACCTCCCACAAAGGTAAAGTAACCTGATGTTAACCTCCTATCTGTAATATTTCCAGCCCAATTTGCATCTATAAAGCCACAAACCTCAAGGATGTTGTTGTGTTTAGAAAACAATACTCCCCTTCCTGGAGCTGACTTTAGGTACTTCAAAATTCGTATAACAGCATCCATGTGACTCTCACTCGGGTTATGCATAAACTGACTCACCACACTCACTGCATATGCAACATCTGGTCTAGTATGAGCCAAATAAATCATGCGCCCAACTAACCTCTGATAGCGAGCTCGATCAGTAGTGTCACGCCCCGAATTTTGAATAACAAATTCAAATCCGAAACATGAATAATAACCAATACAAATAACGTCCTGAATTTTTTTCTTAACTAACGTCTCACAAAACATAAAAAAAAAACTTGCAGCAAACTATCTCTCGAGTCAAAGGGAAAATTTTAAGAACAGTACACGACATATAGGTGACTACGAAGTTCGGTACATTAAGTTTCAAAACAATCATTTCGGTACATGAACTTGTAATCTCGACCGAAAATATATACATGCCGTTACGTAAAACGTTAGTCAATGTGATTTTGGTCAAACATCGAGGGGCAAATCAGTCACTCCCTAATTTAATACTAATAGATTATTGATATAATATAAATGAAGAGAGAAATTAAAAAAAAATGAGAGAGTATTGTTTTCTCTCTCTTTCGTACATGTTCAAACCCAGCAAACTCATGTTCTCTCTCTCTCTCTTCTCTCTCTCTTTCTTCCCCGTTCAAACCCAACGAACTCATGTTTTCTCTCTCTCTCTCTCTCATTTGGCGGCGAATTATGTCGGCAGTTCACGACGGCGGACTGGAGGAGATGTTGTGTGAGGGATAGAATCCTCGCATGATCTGAACTCGCCTGGTCGATTGCCTCCGCCTAGCTCACTGAGCTGTGAGCATAGCCTCTCCTTCGCCTCCTCTGCCACTCTAAGCCTCTCAAACGTCTTCTGCAACTCGGCCACTTTGGGTGTTGTTTGAATCAAATCAGGGTCTTGGTAATATCCTCCTTCCTTGAAATTTCGACCAATTGGGTCGAATTCGATTGGCCCCAGATGTCGATTTCGTCCTCTTTGGGGTTTCACTTGGTCACACAGATCTAGGGTTCGGTATTGAGCTTGACCTTCCAATCTGGGTGTCCCCGATCAAATTCAGACAAGGACCTGGAGCCAAATTGAAATGGGTTCCACAAAGTCTTGGTCTTTGGTGGGTTTTGTTTGAGGGGGTGGTTGACTGGGTTTTTGGAGAAAGGAAGAGAGGAGGAGACGGGA
>LYNE01006185.1:5204-25307 GCA_001662545.1 Rosa x damascena
ACAAATTGTTGTATCTCATGTTCAAGGGTGTTTTGGTAAAAATAAGGAGGTCTACTTAGCTTTCCAAGTATTTTAAAAAGTAAATTAGAGATGTACTAAGTATGAGAGGTTCAAATAGCGAATTTAGAGGTCCAACTAGAACCACCCTTTTGAAAAACAAGCCGCTTTACTTTTTACGTTCAAACAAGGGGGTCACTTCTACCATATATGAAGTGTTGTACAAAATGATTGAGAGAAGTTAATTTCTGGAGAACAAACATTCATGAATGTATGTACGTACGTACGTACGTTAACGTTGATCATATCGATTGCTCTTCTTTCATTTGTAAATTTTTATTTTTGCATTTTTTTTACCTACTAAAGGAATCGTATATTGATTTTTTGAAAGAACCGTAGTTTTCCTACCAAGAAAATTAATTTGGTATCAGAAATTCAGTGCAAAGCCAAGTCTGTCCAACAACACACTGACGGCTGACCCTTCATTCATTACACCCGATCATAGAGCCACGTACAACAAACATTATATGTAAATATATGTTCTTTTTAAAACTAGGTTTTCTACTAATTAATTAGGGTTCATATTAGATCAATAGAAATAGCTATATGTAGGCCTCATCATTTAGCCCTTCGGCCCTAAACCTGCCCTAAGCCCGACCCGGCCCTTGCATTAGGGCGGGCCGGCCCTACCCTTTCTCAAATAGGGTCGGGTAAGGGTCATGCAAATGAAACCCGGCCCTACCCTACGGCCAGGCCCGGCCCTAAAATTTATATTTTATTTTTGTTATTTTCTATTACATGTGTATAAAACTATAGAAGTATAGAACATTAGAACTTGTATTAAATTATTTCAATCTGTCATATTAGAAAATGGCTTTTTTAAGTTGAGTCAGTCTGTTTGAGGCCCAAAGGTATGAAGCCCAACTCAGATCCAAATCCAACTCAAGCCCTACTTACCGCAAAACCTAGACGCTACAAAGTATCGAGATCAAGTTCTTCACCACATCCGCCTCTCTCAAAACCCTCTCTTCCTTCAGACCTATACTCCTCCGCCGCTGGGCGGCTCCATCTCTCTCAGCCTCTCTGTTCCTTCAGACTTCAAAGTCCATATCGCATCTCTCTCAACCTCTCCATTCCTTCAGACTTGTCCAGATCGCCTCTCTCTCAGCGACGGTTCAAATCGAAGATCAAGGAGGAGTAGGCTATGCGAGCTGAGCCAGAGGCTGTGATATTGACAGTGGGGAGGTTCCGACGCGAGCTGAGGCAGTTGAGTAGGCGACGTCGACGCACAAGCCACAAGTTATGGACTTCGTTTCTGGTCTTCGGTATGCATCCATTGCCGACGCACAAGGTCAGGACCTTGTTCCCGATTTTTGTTTGTTCTGGGTTTGAATCGCTCTCTCTCTCAAAATTTGACAATTCTTCCTTGATTAATAATTCTCAGAGTGAAAATATATATAGGTGATCTGCTTTGCATCAGTATAAAAATGGTGACGTCGGTGGTGGTCAACAACTATCCACTTGGTGAGGTAATCTCTCATCCTCGTTCAGTCATACACTCGGAATGGATGATTGCACTTGAATGTCCTAATTCAAACACCGAAGGGGTCGAGTCAATTGGAGATTAAGGAAAGGTGTGTGACTCAATTTTTTAGACCATATATGTTTTGTTTGTGTTAAAATTGAGGTTTCAATATACTTGTTTGCATTTGTTGCTTAACTGAAATATATGATGTTAAACTGAAAGTAAAAGTGAAATATATGTCCAGAAGCAAGTTTTTCCCAGAAATATGTCCAGTTGTATTTATAAATGTTGCTGAACTGAAATCCCACATAAATTAATTATATGCTTTTCTTTTGCAGGTTCTTTGTTTGGTTGCCATGAAAGATTACCACTCGTGAATTTTTGAAGACTTGATCAGTTTTTGTATCAAAGTGTCAAACATTGCTTCTATGCAAACCATGCTCCAATAGTTCAGTTTTTCGTGAATCAAACGAGGCCTAAACAAGGTAAGTAGGAGCATGGGCCATAGCACGTAGAGTTGAACTCCAGTACAATGAAATTACTCAATTCTTCATAAACCTATAAATAATAACTAGCTTGTAACAAATTCACAAACCTATAAATAGTAACTATTTGAATAGAGTTATCTTTTCAGTATGTCACTGCTATGTCAAAGCAAATGGAGTAGCCATTCGTGCACTCTTTGCTAATTGGTGCTTGTTAGAATACATAGATTTTGTGGTGAATCCCTGTATTATTCTAGGATTTTCTCTTTATGCTTATTGTAATTTGGGGTTCAGGCTCAACGTCCCCCCCTTATATTCTGCAATTTCATTAATCAAGGCTTGAGGGTAGCCGCACCAACCCACTTCAAAAAAAAAAAAATAGTGACTATTTGAACCCCATTCCAATTCTTCTCTGTTTTGATTATAAAAATAAAATTAAAATAAAAACTATTTTTCTTTGTGGCCAGTATTAAAGTATAATATATATCTTTAGGTATATACACACATACACACACATTCTTTTTCATTTTCAAACTCTCGGTTAAGGTGCCCAGTACCATTTGGTCTAGTGGCATAGTCTCTCCTTCGTAAGTGGAAGGTTGTGAGTTCGACTCACGAAAGAATAGTTGTAGCATTTGAGTTGTTTATTTGATCCGAAAAAAAATAAAATAAAATAAAACCCTCGGTTAAGGTATGGTCTTTAATGCAGTGGCTTACTAAATAATTTAGAATTTGATCAATCCTTCTTGTTTCTTTAGATTAAAGTTTTTTTTTTTTTGGCAAGATGTACGTTTAACTTTTTTTTTTTGAAAGTTGGTTTAGAAAATAAATGATTGTAACAATAACACTATTTTTTAATCAAACCCAAACCCATAGGGTGGGTGCCAATATATTTATCTAAAGCCAGAATAGGCCTCTACATACTATTCCGCTGCCATCTACAGACAGACAAGAAGATAGTGGTAGTACCCACAATGGTACATAGAAATAGACCCACTCATTAGACATGTCATGTACGTAGACATAGCGGAGATCCTCCTTTGGTACTACTGTAGAGGCACTAGAGATATTTAGAGTGCACAAAAAGTACATTAGCTTCCTAAAAGGAAATTATTGTAAAAGACTACACTAAAACATAATTTATGGACTAGGGCAAAAACCCCAGCCTAAAACTCGAAGCCTAAGAGGGCATCCACTAAAGAAAAACCACGCAAGATCCATCAAGCCTGGTTTGGGCCAGTCCACCATCGTCATTCCCTCCCCCCGCCGTACGTACTAGTCGAGCCATTCTCCGTCGACCCACTACCTGCATCACCACGACCTACAATGCCACAATCCACACGGCCACGGCCACTCACCATCCACAACCCAAATAGCCACGAGCAACGCCACCACAAGCCGATGCCACCATGGAATACCCATCCCCGATCTAGATCCTCACATCCCACACCGCCATCGATTAGACTCATGGCGTCGTCAGCCAAGAACCATCAGCAGGGATCGATCGCCGAACCGGTACCGCACAACCACCACCTCACACCAACCCAACCGGAAAACCAACTCGATAAACCCCTGTGTGAAACTTCCCTTGACAGATGAAATAACCCGGAAATTTGTAATTAATTCCTAAATGTTTTGGGAGTTATTCAAGTGTTCGATAACATGATTTCATGGTTCAAGGGTGGAGCGGAAATTATTTCGAACAATTATTCGCTCGAAACGCTTCGTCTCAAGGGTTGACTTTTTATACGTTTTGATTCTATGAAAACTTCCTTCATGAAAGTTGTAGAGCGCGTCGATACAAGTCTGTGAACATGCGGAATACGAGAATCAAAGTTCATATGAAGAAGTTATGGACATCAAAAAAACTTCTATTTTGGGATATATAGGAAAAATCTGAAAAAATATTAGAAAATTCAAAAGTTTCCAAAAATGGAAACTATTTCTCTCTCCTCTCTCCCGACCCCAGTTCCACCAACCACCTTTGCTGGTTTCATTCTCCGTCGTTCGACCACCATAGGCCGAGATTCTTGTCCCTATCTCTTTGCCTCACTCCCATCTACAACCCTGTGAAGTTTCACGACGTGGGTCGGCCCGTGCACGACGCAGCAAGGCTTGGAAGTTTGGCTGCGACGCTGCAAATCGCCTTGGTCGGAGTTCACGTTTCCGGCCACCATAGCCGGTGATTCTTAGGGGCTTTTGGAGCTCAGAGGATGTAGAAGGGTTCTCCTAAGGTAGCTTGCAACGATTCGACTCGTGGTGATCGAATTTTGAAGATTTGGAATCTAGGGTTCTTCGGGTTTCAAACATTGTGAGTTAAATTATGGCCAAATGGCCTTGATTCTGACTTTGTGCTAGTTATAAATGTTGTTGGGCTTGTTGAGAAGATCTTTTGCTTTTGGAAGTTTTGTCAAATTTTGACTTTGAGCCGGCGGCTGGGCCGCAACTGTGGTGGTGGTCTCCAACCACTCTAGGAACAGTTTCTATTCCTCTTTTTATTCTACACATCGATACGATCATTTCAAAATATAGTTTGTAATTTTTGGAAATCGTATGAGCAAGTTATGAATTTTCAAAGTTTAAGGGTTTTCAGTTCGATCGGTTTTCGATCCGAGAGGATTCAGCCGTCCGATCGACTTGTAATTTTGATAGATTGAACGTATAAGTATTATGGAGACCTCAGGTGGTTTCGGATGAAGTTTCACCTCGATTGGCATTACGTTCGAGATTTTAGTGCAAATGGGGGTTCGACACTTAATTGTTTTCAATTCGTGTACTAAGTTGTGTCGTACATTCCATAGGTGATTGATGGAGACAAGTCAATACCTTATCCTTGCTATTAGAGAAGACGCAGCGGAATTTTGAGGTGAGTAAATCACACGTGGTTCATTTACGAACCGAGTTATTTAATAGTTGGAATTGATTGATAATTGTAAATCGTTTGTTTGAAATAATATGAACTCGATCGACTTAGGTTCATAGGGCTACTGCTCACAGGTAAAAAAATAAATTTAAGTATAAAGTGAATTTATTGGTCTTAAAACGTATGAACTATAGTTCGTATTAGTAGACATTCCTGATTGGATGACTACGTATATATATATATATATATTTACGTGAAATATATATGGATGAAGTGACATTGGGTGAAGCAATAATTGTGATATTATTTGGATTATTATATTTTGAGCGTTCGCTCTTCGTGGCAATAAATTATATCATGAATGGTTGACTATATTGTGGTGAAAGAGTACTCGAGTTTTTGTGTAACATTTTGAGTTGTGTGGGACTTTTTAAATGTTTTCTGATCTACGGATCTAGTGTCACAGTGGTGACTGAGGCAAGTATATCGGGAACCACGCCTTTGGTTGGGTGAGTAGTTGCGATCAGTTAGAACTCTAGTCTATCTGTCATGGTACTACATGTGACGCGTGGGGTTACTTGAGGCCTATGAGTACACGCGTTTTTGAAAGAGAGTTTCTGGTGGTTGCTTTCTTTTGTTGTCCAAGATGGACAAGAGTTTCATATTATGTTGTGAGTTGGATTAATATGATTTTACCACTTAGTGAGATGTTGGGAGTTGGGAGTTGATGGGAGATCATCGACTTTAGTGTGAGTTTTTTGACTTCTTCATTGATTTTCCATTTCATTCTAATGGTTGATTTTAAATGTAATCTCCTGAACTAAACTATACGCAGGGATTACCGGTTTTCATTATAATGATTTGATTTGTCACGGTTGTGATATGTGTATTCCATAAAAAGAAAAGAAAAAAGGATTTTGTTGTTGGAAATAATCAGTTGTTGATATATTGTTCTCGAGTCGAAAAAATGTTATTTTTGTGGTTATTTAGGTTTACTCATAGGAGCTTCAAAAGCTTACCGGGTTTGTTGTTTCAATCTGGTGCACTATTCCATGGTGTAGGGTTTATTGTACAGGTTAGAATATCGAGTGATCATCATCGGAGCTGAGGATTGGTTGCGGTTGTAGCTTGGATGTTGAAGTGTACGTTTGTTCTATTCTTCCGCTATGTAGTGAATGTGTTTACTTATTGAATTGTCAATCAGTTTAATTTGTAAACACTTTGTACATTAATATGTGATTCTAAAGAACGAGTCCGTATTTGATGTTGGTGAGCTCAGTTTATTTTATTGTTTAATTTAAATGAAGAATTTTATGTGTGCTTGTTCAGTTTCACGTTTCGGATTTAAATTTATTTATTTAAAATTCGGGGCGTGACAGTTTGGTTTCAAAGCGTAAGGTACATATTTGGTGACAATCAGTACTACTCAAGTGGTGGCCTGTCTGTAGCGGATCCCCGTCATATACTCTTCGGTATTGTTATAGTCATTGGGTATGTGCGAGTTTAGGTGTCGTCTAGAACGTTAAGTCGTTAGAGCATAGGTTGGCTCTATAAGTAGAGTGTAAGAGCTTTGTGTAGCTTCTTTTGAGTTTTAGTCCTTGAAGAATGGGAACCTCTAGATTGAATTCTGCTTGACATAAAAGATTTTGTTACGGAATTGTATACTTCTTATATTAGGGTCTTGGGTAATACGGTTCTTGTGTTTAAGTTTTATGTAAGTGTTAACCAAGTGTTTTTATGCTCCTTAGGTGATGGACCCTCTGAGAGGCAGGGCTAGGGGTAGAGACATGGTCACCTCTCGGGAGGATGGGAATGAGGTGGTACAACATTTTATGCCTATTGTTGAGGTAGTTGATGCTACTCACCTAACAAGGCTGACTAAGGAGGTCATTAGACAGGGGGCAATGGCATTTCAGGGTGGTAACGATTTCCTGTTTGCCCATCTGTGGATCGAGAACATGGAGACCTACCTTGATATGGTCATTTGTACCGACTTGGAGAAGAAGATTGCAGTTACGTTCCTCCTTTAGGGTGAGACAGGACGATGGTGGGATTTTGTTCTGAGGACTTCAGTTCATAGGGTTATGGCTCACAGGTAAAAAAATGAATTTAAGTATAAAATGAATTTATTGGTTTTAATACGTATGAACTATAGTTGGTATTAGTAGGCATTCCTGATTGGATGACTACGTATATATATATATATATATATATATATATATATTTACGTGAAATATATATGGATGCTGTGACATTGGGTGAAGCAATAATTGTGATAGTATTTGGATTATTATATTTCGAGCGTTTACTCTTCGTGGCAATACATTATATCATAAATGGTTGACTATATTGTGTTGAAAGAGTACTCGAGTTTGGGTGTAACATTTTGAGTCGCGTGAGATTTTTTAAATGTTTTTGGATCTAGTGTCACAGTGGTGACTGAGGCAAGTATATCGGGAACCACGCCTTTAGTCGGGTGAGTGGTTACGATCAGTTAGAGCTCTAGTCTGTCCGTCATTGTACTGCATGGGGTTGACGCGTGGGGTTACTTGAGGCCTATGAGTACACGTGTTTTTGAAAGAGAGTTTCGGGTGGTTGCTTTCTTTTGTTGTGCAAGAGGGACATGAGTTTCATATTATGTTGTGAGTTGGATTAATATGATTTGATCACTTCGTGATATGTCGGGAGTTGGGAGTTGATGGGTGATCATCAACTTTAGTCGAAGTTGATGGGTGATCATCGACTATCGATTTTAGTTTGGAGTCGATGGGTGATCATTGACTTTAGTGTTAGTTTTTTGACTTCTTCATTGATTTTACTTTTAATTCTAATGGTTGATTTTAAATGTAATCTCTTGAACTAAACTATATGTAGGGATTACCAGTTTTCATTAGAATGATTTGATTTGTTACGGTTGTGACACGTGTATTCCTTAAAAAGAAAAGAAAAAATGATTTTGTTGTTGGAAATAATCACTTGTTGATTTATTGTTCTCGAGTCGAAAAGATGTTATTTTTGTTGTTATTTAGGTTTACTCATACGAGCTACAAAAGCTTACCGGGTTTGTTGTTTCAATCCAGTGGTGTTGGGTTTATTGTGCAGGTTGGAATATCGAGTGATCGTCATCGGAGCTGAGGATTGGTTACGGTTGTAGCTTGGATGTTGAAGTGTCCGATTGTTTTATTCTTCCATTGTGTAGTGAGTGTGTTTACTTATTGACTTGTCGATCATTTTAATTTGTAAACTCTTTATACATTTATATGTGACTCTAAAGAATGAGTCCGTATTTGATGCTGGTGAGCTCGGTTTATTTTATGGCTTAATTTAAATGAAAAATTTTCTACGTGCTTTTTTGTGCTTGTTAAGTTTAGCGTTTCGGATTTGAATTTATTTATTCAAAATTCGGGGTGTGACAGTTTGGTATCAAAGAGTAAGGTATATATTTGGTGACAATTATTACTACTCGAGTGGTGGCCCGTCTGCAGCGGATCCTCGTCATATACTCTTTGGTATTGATATAGTCATTGGGTATGTGGGGGTGTTAGGTGTCATCTAGAACATTAAGTTGTCAGAGCATAGGTTGGCTTAGTAAGTAGAGTGTAGGAGCTTTGTATAGCTTCTTTGCGTTTTAGTCCTTGTGGAATGGGAACCTCTAGATTGAACTCTCGTTGACATAAGAGATTTTGTTACGGAAGTGTATCCTTCTTATATTAGGGTCTTGGGTAATACGGTTCTTGTAGATGACTTTGTCTTTTGATGTTTAAGTTTTATATAAGTGTTAACCAAGTGTTGTTATGCTCCATAGGTGATGGACCCTCAGAGAGGAAGGGCTAGGGGTAGAGACATGGTTACCTCTCAGGAGGATGGGAATGAGGTGGTACAACATTTTATGCCTATTGTTGAGGTAGTTGATGCTACTCACCTAACAAGGCTGACTAAGGAGATCATTAGACAGGGGGCAGTGGCATTTCAGGGTGGTACAGATTACCTGTTTGCCGATCAGTGAATCAAGAACATGGAGACCTGCTTTGATATGGTCGTTTGTACAGACATGGAGAAGAAGATTGCAGTTATGTTCTTCCTTCAGGGTGAGGCAGGACGATGGTGCGATTTTGTGCTGAGGACTACGGTTCATAGGGCTACGGCTCACAGGTAAAAAAATGAATTTAAATATAAAATGAATTTCTTGGTTTTAATACGTATGAACTATAGTTGGTATCAGTAGGCGTTCCTGAGTGAATGACTGCGTGTCTATATATATATATATATATATATATATATATATATTTATGTGAAATATATATGGATGATGTGTCATTGGGTGAAGCAATAATTGTGATAGTATTTGGATTATTATATTTCGAGCGTTTACTCTTCATGGCAATACATTATATCATGATTGGTTGACTATATTGTGTTGAAAGAGTACTCGAGTTTTGGTGTAATATTTTGAGTCGCGTGAGATTTTTTAAATGTTTTCAGATCTAGTTTCACAGTGGTGACTGAGGCTAGTATATCGGGAACCATGCCTTTGGTCGAGTGAGTGGTTATGATCAGTTAGAGCTCTAGTCTGTCTATCATTGTACTGCATGGGGGTGACACGTGGGGTTACTTGAGGCCTATGAGTACACGTTTTTGAAAGAGAGTTTCAGGTGGTTGCTTTCTTTTGTTGTCCAAGAGGGACATTGACAGGACCCGCCCCCGGATTTCACCTTGAAATCCGAAGTGGCCATGCGGGGTCCACCTTAGAATAAATTCTTCCAAAAATAGACTATCCAAAACCTGTAGAAATGAAATTTACACATCTAAATCACTCATCCTTATTCTCCTGGAGCCACCCTGCTCCCCAAATCACTACATCATCCAATTCACATAACACAAAAATGCAACTTGAATAAC
The DNA here is from genome assembly GCA_001662545.1 of Rosa x damascena. Lineage (NCBI taxonomy): Eukaryota > Viridiplantae > Streptophyta > Magnoliopsida > Rosales > Rosaceae > Rosa > Rosa x damascena. The sequence continues at coordinate 14,974 of LYNE01006185.1, forward strand.
ATTAATCCCACAGGTAATCAGAGCAATTCTAATAGAAAGGTAAACAAGGAAAACCTAATTCAAAGGCAAATGTGGAAGCCATGCTGTTGACTATGCCTCAACTCCATGTACGCCCGACCTCAACTAATTTCGCCTACAAATTGGGCATTTGGAACAGAAGGGCCCAGGGGAAAGTACATAAAAAACGTTAGCGTGAGTTGACAAAAATAAACAATTTTAAACAAAAGGGATTTTATACTTTCCCACATTTTCTTTAAAAACTCGATGCATGCAACAATAGTAAAACATTTGTCTTTAAAATCGAGAACCTTGTAAAGACAAGCCAGCCCCGCTGGTTAAGGGAAATAGGACTAGCCCTGCTAGTCAAAAATAATATAAAAGTAGGGAAACAAGATAGCCATACGAATGAGCCTCCCAGGCTTGGGTGATAGCCTCCCAAGCTAAAGTACTCCCATATACTCCTGTTATATACCCACAAGCCACTAAGTGTAGCGATTAGGATACTGGGCTTCAGCATTACTGTCACAAAGACAGTAACCAGCGCCACAAAGGCGGACGGGCTTCGGTGATCCCATCACCTCGCCACAAAGGCGGACATCAATGCTAGCATGATAAAATCACCCAAAGTATGGCACAAGAAAACATATCCGAAAACCCAGTAAATCCATAAATACATAAGGCTTCCCCCATCTCTCGTAAAAGAATTTCCAACGACGTGTCCCACACGCCAAGATAATCTCAAGTTTAAAATAAATAGAAGAGAAATAATAATAAAACATGATCCCTGTAAACCGAAACAAAACCAATTCCAGAATCATCATCAAGGCATTCCCAATGCCAAATCCGAAAGTCAATAAATAAATAAGAAAGATCAATAAATCAACGGCCTGTCCCACACGCCAAAAATATTCTCAAGTCATTGATGAATAAGCAAGGAAGTTCAATAATGAACTAATATTCCATTTTGGAAAATACCATGGAAAATACTTTATTGAAAAACAACATAAATCATAAATTCGAATCCGAGCATAACAAAATTAATATCCGAAAATCACAACCGGAAATCATTCATAATCACTTCATGAAAATCATCAATGAAAGTAATTCCACGAGATAAATCGAAATCAAAATATGAAAACAATCATATGCTCGAAAAGTAATATGATAAATAACTAGAGCATTACTTTAAGAAATTAATGCAAGCATCATTATTTAAAAACAAAAGTCCACTCACAGTACCATACAGGCGACCACGTATACGAGTTTCCTTCGTCGAGCAGTAACTCGGTATTGTACCCTATACACAAATATATTTCGTGAATAACAATTCGGTAATTAAATATGATTCCCAAAATCAATCCTCTTAGTCCAACATCTCTATTTCCTTCTCCAATTTAACCCAAACTTTACCACCAACACCATTTCATTAATTTACAAGTTCTAGGGCAGATTCGAGAGAAATCCGACGGTCGGATTCTCATAAATCGATAACCGAAATTCTAAATTTCCAAGAATTTATAATCGATTCAAAACTTCCCTAATCTTCACCAAACTTCATATATAAGCTCTACATCATTTATAGGATTTAATAGGCTAAAAATTGAAATTAAAAAGCTGCCCTACATGCCTCCACGCGCGACCTACAGTGGCTATGACAACTCCAATGACCACCAAATTTTGGCAGCAACAATTACTCAACACGCCCAACAACTTTCTCAACTGTGACAAAGTCAGAAAATGAGTAGAACTACCTCAACAATTAAGGAGAAGTTTGAACCCGATTTGTGAATAGTGACCCAGAATTTCAAACCTTCGATTCTTCCTTCTCGCTTCAAATCGCTGTAAAAGGTTCAGGGAGCATCATCTATGTCCCAAGGCGCTTCCAATAGACTAAGGTTTATAGCCGGAGGTGGCCGGAATCGGGAGATATCGGCGTTGACTCAAAACTGCTACAGTGATCGTCCTATTCTCTTTGCTGCACTCTCCACAGTTCAGAATCAATCACCAAACCACCGTAGAAATGCAGAGGAGGGAGAGAGCTTTCCAATGACAACTTATGTGTCAAAATCCGTCGCCGAATAAAGGAGTTATGACCAAAAGAAGGTGAAGAGGTCGGAGAGGAAGAGAGAATCGGGGAAAGAGAAAGAGGGAGGAGAGAGAGGAACCCGAGTTACTACAGTAACTCGTGGTATTTATAGACAATTACTATAAACAATAACTTTAGTATTTTGGCCATAACTTTTGCATACAAACTCCGATTTTTATGTACCACTTATGCACGCGCTCGGTTTAACGTCCTCAACAACTTTCATGCAGAACATTTTCTCAAATTTTGACCCGAACAAAAAGTCAACTTTTAGGGCCACTAAAAGTATTGAAACAAATTAAAAAGTGAAAGTAGTAGTCGTTTACCGTCCAAATGACTAGTAAACGGGTAAATTGAGATACGGAACGTTACAGACATGAGTTTCATATTATGTTTTGAGTTTGATTAATATGATTTGATCACTTAGTGATATGTCGGGAGTTGGGAGTTAATGGGTGATCATCTACTTTAGTCGAAGTTGATGGGTGATCATTGACTTTAGTGTGAGTTTTTTGACTTCTTCATTGATTTTCCTTTTCATTCTAATGGTTGATTTTAAATGTAATCTCCTGAACTAAACTATATGTAGGGATTACTGGTTTTCATTATAATGATTTGATTTGTCACGGTTGTGACATGTGTATTCCTCAAAAAGAAAAGAAAAGAATTTTGTTGTTGGAAATAATCACTTGTTGATTTATTGTTCTCCAGTCGAAAAGATGTTATTTTTATGGTTATTTAGGTTTACTCATACGAGCTTCAAAAGCTTACCGGGTTTGTTGTTTCAACCCGGTGCACTATTCCATGGTGTAGGGTTTATTATGCAGTTTAGAATATCGAGTGATCGTTATCGGAACTGAGGATTGGTTGCGGTTGTAGCTTGGATGTTGAAGTGTACGTTTGTTTTATTCTTCCACTGTGTAGTGAGTGTGTTTACTTATTGAATTGTTGATCAGTTTAATTTGTAGACCCTTTGTACATTAATATGTGACTCTAAAGAACGAGTCTGTATTTGATGTTGGTGAGCTCGGTTTATTTTATCACTTAATTTAAATGAAGAATTTTCTACGTGCTTTCTTGTGCTTGTTAAGTTTCGCGTTTCGGATTTAAATTTATTTATTCAAAATTCTGGGCGTGACAGTTTGGTTTCAAAGCATAAGGTACATATTTGGTGACAATCAGTACTACTCGAGTGGTGTCCCGTCTGTAGCGGATCCCCGTCATATACTCTTTGGTATTGATATAGTCATTGGGTATGTGGGGGTGTTAGGTGTCGTCTAGAACGTTAAGTCGTCAGAGCATAGGTTGGCTCTGTAAGTAGAGTGTAGAAGCTTTGTGTGGCTTCTTTTGAGTTTTAGTCCTTGAGGAATGGGAACCGCTAGATTGAACTCTGGTTGACATAAGAGATTTTGTAACGGAAGTGTTTCCTGCTTATATTAGGGTCTTGGGTAATACGGTTCTTGTATATGACTTATTCTTGTGTTTAAGTTTTATATAAGAGTTAACCAAGTGTTGTTATGCTCCGTAGGTGATGGACCCTCAGAGAGGCAGGGGTAGGGGTAGAGACATGGTTACCTCTCAAGACGATGGGAATAAGGTGGTACAACCTGTTCTGCCTATTGTTGAGGCAGTAAATGCTACTCACCTAACAAGGCTGACTAAGGAGGTCATTAGACAGGGGGCAATGGCATTTCAGGGTGGTACAAATTTCCTGTTTGCCGATCAGTGGATCAAGAACATGGAGACCTACTTTGATATGGTCGTTGGTACCGACATGGAGAAGAAGATTGCAGTTACGTTCCTCCTTCAGGGTGAGGCAGGACGATGGTGGGATTTGTGTTGAGGACTAAGGTTCATAGGGCTATGGCTCATAGGTAAAAAAATTAATTTAAGTATAAAATGAATTTCTTGGTTTTAATACGTATGAACTACAGTTGGTATTAGTAGGCATTCCTGAGTGGATGACTAAGTATTTATATATATATATATATATATATTTATGTGAAATATATATGGATGATGTGACATTGGGTGAAGCAATAATTGTGATAGTATTTGGATTATTATATTTCGAGCGTTTACTCTTCGTGGCAATACATTATATCATGAACTGTTGACTATATTGTGTTGAAAGAGTACTCGAGTTTTGGTGTAACATTTTGAGTCGCGTTGGGTTTTTTTAAATGTTTTCGGATCTAGTGTCACAGTGGTGACTGAGGCAAGTATATCAGGAACAACGCCTTTTGTCGGGTGAGTGGTTACGATCAGTTAGAGCTCTACTCTGCCTGTCATTGTACTGTCTGGGGGTGACGCGTGGGGTTACTTGAGGCCTATGAACACTTGTTTTTGAAAGTGAGTTTCAGGTGGTTGTTTTCTTTTGTTTTCCAAGAGGGGCATGAGTTTCATATTATGTTGTGAGTTTGATTAATTTGATGTGATCACTTAGTGATATGTCGAGAGTTGGGAGTTGATGGGTGATCATCTACTTTAGTCGAAGTTGATGGGTGATCATTGACTACCGACTTTAGTGTGAGTTTTTTGACTTCTTGATTGATTTTCCTTTTAAGTCTAATGATTGATTTTAAATGTAATCTCCAGAACTAAACTATATGTAGGGATTACCAGTTTTCATTAGAATGATTTGATTTGTCACGGTTGTGACATGTGTATTCCTTAAAAAGTAAAGAAAAGAATTTTGTTGTTGGAAATAATCACTTGTTGATTTATTGTTCTCGAGTCGAAAAGATGTTATTTTTGTGGTTATTTAGGTTTACTCATACGAGCTTCAAAAGCTTACCGGGTTTGTTGTTTCAACCCGGTGCACTATTCCTTGGTGTAGGGTTTATTGTGAAGGTTAGAATATCGAGTGATCGTCATCGGAGCTAAGGATTGGCTGCGGTTGTAGCTTGGATGTTGAAGTGTACGTTTTTTTATTCTTCCGCTGTATAGTGGGTGTGTTTACTTATTGAATTGTCGATCAGTTTAATTTGTAAACTCTTTGTACATTAATATGTGACTCTAAAGAATGAGTCCGTATTTGATGTTGGTGAGCTCGATCTGTTTTATCGCTTAATTTAAATGAAGAATTTTCTACGTGCTTTCTTGTGCTTGTTAAGTTTTGTTTGACAGAAATTATATAAAGTTGCTGGAGGAGAGGTAGCAGATGTAGCTATGGGGAGGAACATGAAGAGATTTATGTTTTTTTATGTTGTATTTTATTTGAAATTGTATATGAATTGTACAATATATTTTAGAATTATACAGTACATTTTGGTGGGCCAAATTGTTATTTTTGTTTATCTATTCACCAAATTTTGCCACTGATGTTGGTGGCATTGAGAAAACACACTGATACAATAACAGTGGGAGAGAATCATTGGTGTGCCACTATTTTTTTAATAGTGTGGATTGTCGCAATAGCACCTGCGATAGAGGGGACTGATATCTCATTAGTAGCTGCATAGTGGCTAATGGCATTAGCCACTATTATCAGTGTGCTTTGTCCCAATAGGGACTAATTCAAATCATTGTGCTTTGGGGAAATTTCTAGTAGTGTGTTTCCTCTCCAATACGCCTCCTCACGTGCAACTTAACTCTAGGTTTGCACGTGGAATCAATTAACAATCCAATTCTTACATTGGCAATTGGGACATAAGTCTCATATCGGAGACTTGGCAAAATATAACAATCCAAGGCCCATATCGAATACTTGGTAACAATCCAATCCGAATTTTCCGACGGCAATATAAGGAACCCAAATTCAGGCCCATGACAATTGGAGACTCAATTGGAGAGAGACACACTCTGATACCATGTTGAACAGTGACAAGTGTGGCTCGTGACCTTGTACTGATATTATCCTAACTTAACCACCTGTTAGGTGTTGAGTTTTAATAACAAAAGGCTTTAGTACAATTAGGTGTGATCCACCCACTTATAAGTTATATTATATTTTGTCACTTTTCTAATGTGAAATCTTTCTTCTCCAATAGTTTGATCGAGGAAGCACAGTGCATGTACGTGTTTAACCGAAGTGCTCGCCATCAAGCTTGGATTGGAACTGGTCTTAGAGCGCAGACTGATTGAAGTGGATGTGGAAACTGATAGCTTCGATGCTGTGAGGCGGGTGAATGCGGAAGAGCAATTAGTGCTGTCATGTGGAAGGTTTGATGGTGGAAGAGAGTTGCAGATATTAATGGTGCCCTTGTAGATTTCTTCTTCTATTCGCCTGTACTACGGGTATGGAAACAAGGCGCCTCATTTCGTTGCAATTAATATAGGCCGGTCACAAGGGCACCATTTTACTTGATAGCAAAAGATATCTACGTACTTTTCATTTAATGTAAGCTTTATTTTGTTATCTGATCCAGATGTGGGCACCTTTAGTACGCATCCAATGCTAAAACCCTAAGCCTTAGCTCCAGCTTGCAAGTGACTTTTGCCCACTGATTGACCGCACATGAGAGAGATCATCTTGAAGACAACCTATCAACTCTTAAGCCACTGATTAATGACACAGAGAGGAAGAATTAGAGGAGGAAAAGAATGGGCCGGTCAGTACACAATAATGTAAAAAAGCCACCATATCCCCACAACGTGTTATGCCCTTATCTAAAGTCGCACTTCTAGGATGTTCATTTGGTTAACATAGGTGCAGTACTGCCCGAATGAAGGATGTAAGAAGACTTTTGGTAAGGCCAGAAACTATCATAAAGCACACGGAATTAAAATCACTAACCTCATACCGGTGCTATGCACTTGTACATTATTGGAGAAGAGATCGAGAGGCAGAAAGTGAAAGTTTCCTCTCACACACAAATATATATGTTTTTTTATTTTATTTTACCATATAATATAACTTATAAGTGGGTAGATCATTTGTACACACAATTACATTAATTTCCTGTATAATGCATGAGTCATATCTCAGATGATTTGCCACGTTTACTAAAGAGACTGATAGTTAAGTACGTACACTAAGACATATTAAAGTTAAATACCAAAAAAAAATAAAAAAATCATATCATTTAATCAAATTAACAATATAGGCTCCGTTTCAACTTAAGACTGCAAAATGGTATTGTAGATCTCCAAAAGTTCTGCATCTGAAAACACTAAATTCCAAATATACTGATGAATCAAAATTGAAAGTTTATGAACAAATCTTACCCTCCATCTAAGTGCTCTTTAAATATTCGGTCAAATGCACAGCAAAGTTCTAGGATAGTGTATAACTGAGCCTACAATACTGAGGCAAATTTCTCAAAATTCATTTTGTGAAAATACTCAATTATTAAAAAGCTAAGCTGTGAAAATAATCACTGTAAAAATAATTAGCTAACCGTTTGGTAAACTATATTTTGTTTAAGATTAGTATGATTATTAAAAAGCATTGGAGTGTTTGGTAACTTGTGACTTGAAATTCATATAACACTGTATAATGACGAAAATGAACAACAACACTAAAATAATCTCCAAAGTTCTCTCCTTATGAACACCAAAGAAATTGAAATCGAGTGATATAGAAAACATCCCGCTACGCCTGGAAATAGCTTTCATCTGATGTAGGTCATATCGTAATAGAATACCTGGTGTCTTGACAGAGGAGTCTGTACTCCTACCTAGTGTGATCTCTTTGGCCATTCCAAACTACGTCACCTACTTCCAAGCGACTCTGACCACGTCCCCATACTGCTGCAGGCTAGTTCAGTGCCTTTGGTTCAGCGGCCACGACATTATCGTTTTAAATTTGAGGCATATTGGTTGCAACATCAAGAGTGTGATGGTGTAGTGAAAGAGGCGTGGAATACTGATGTGACTGGAACTCCTATGTACTGTGTGACCAAGAAGATTATGCACACACGTATGAAGTTGGATAAATGGCAAAAACAGGCTTTTCGCGCGAGGCAGATTAGTATGTTGGGTATTCGTGAGCATATGGAGGTGCTTATGGATGTTCCCATTACGGAAGCAGTACAGTCTGAGAAGAAGAGTTTGTTGGATCGTCTACAATCTCTTCTTTCGCAGGAGGAAACCTTTTGGCGGCAAAGGTCCAAAGTTACCTGGTTGAAGGAGGGGGATAGGAATACAAGTTTCTTCTAAAAGAAGGCGTCAAACAGGAGAAGGAAAAACATGCATCTGGGTCTTTTTGATGAGAATGGGGTTTGGCATGAGGATGATAAAGGCATGGAACAAGTTGTAACATCTTACTTTTCCAGGATGTTTACTGCTCAAGCTATGGATTTTGAAGCGGTAGAAACCACCCTTGCAGCCATTCAACCTTGTGTCACACAAGCTATGAATGATCAACTATGTGCTACATATACGCAGGAGGAAATTCGATGTGCTTTGTCCCAGATGTATCCCACAAAGTCGCTTGGTCCTGATGGTATGTCGCCTTTATTTTTCCAATATTATTGGGAGACTATTGGGGACGATGTAACAGCTGTGGTGCAAAGTTTTTTACATTTAGGTCAGTTATTACGTGAAATCAATTTCACTCACATCTGTCTAATCCTAGAAGTGAACAATCTGGAGCAGATGTTGGACTTGCGTCCAATTGCTCTTTGCAACGTTATATATAAGATATGTTCAAAGGTGGTGGCCAATAGATCAAAGCTGATTTTACCGGTGTTAATCTCCCCTTTCCAGAGTGCTTTTGTGCCTGAGAGGTTGATTACTGATAATATTTTGGAGGCTAATGAGATTGCGCATTTTGTACATAACAAAAGGGCAGGTAATGATGAGGTGATGGCTTTGAAGCTTGATTTAAGTAAAGCTTAATTATGACATAATGGAGTGGTCTTTTCTCAAGAAGGTATTGTTTCGTTTTGGGTTTGCACAAGATTGGATAGCTATGGTTATGCAGTGTGTTACCTCGGTGAGATACTCTTTTTTGGTACGAGGGAAGCCCAGGGGCTATGTGTCCTAGCAGAGGGTTACGGCCAAGTAATCCACTATCCCCCTACTTGTTTTTACTTAGGGTTGAAGGTTTCTCTGCGCTACTACAGCAAAAACAAAGGTTAGGGCTGCTGCCGGGAATCAAAATATGTGATAATGCTCCATCAGTGAATCATCTTCTCTTTCTGGATGACAGTATGTTATATGTATAGGCTTCACTTGAGTCTTGCTATGAATTACAGGAGGTTATCAAGACATATGGAAGAGCTTCAGGTCAGTTGGTCAATTTTAATAAGATTTCTGTGGTTTTCAGTAAGAATGTTACGGGAGTTCTGCAAGAGGAAATCTCTCACTTTTTGGGGGTGCAGGTAGTGGAGTCCCATGAGAAGTATCTTGGGTTACCTACATATGTGGGGAGGAAAAAAACCACTACTTTCCAGTATATTAAGGATAATTTAGCTAAGAAACTTGAGGTTTGGCAAGGAAAGCTGTTAAGTGGGGCAGGTAAAGATATTCTCATTCGGGTGGTAGCTCAGGCTCTTCCTACTTATGCTATGAGTGTTTTTCAACTCACAAAAGCTTTTTGTGAGTATTTGGAACAAATGTGTGCCCGGTTTTGGTGGGGATCAACTTTGGATAAAAAGAAGATTTACTGGAAGATTTGGAATGCCTTATGTAATCCGAATGAGGAGGGGGGCTTGGGTTTCTGTAGTCTTGCCAATTTCAATTGTGCAATGTTAGCCAAATAGGCATTGAGGGTGATTACTAATCCCTGTTCTTTGATTGCTCACCTGTATAAGGCTAAATATTTTCCGGATGGTTCCTTTTGGTCTGCTCGGTCTCATGATTCCCCATCTTACTCTTGGAGGAGCATTTTCTCTACTAGAGAACTCTTGAAAGATAACTCATATTGGCAAATTGGGGATGGGTAGACAGTAGATATTTGGTCAGATTCCTGGATCCCGGAGCTACTAGGTGGCAAGCCAAACGGACATGTTACGACACTGGCAGCTGTGACTAAGGTCAGGGACCTAATTGGTGCATCTGGTCTCTGGAATGCTAGCCTTAATAGAGGCTTATTTCAAGTGGAGGAAGCAGAAGGAATACTAAATATTCCTCTTAGCTTAAGGGCAATCTCTGACAGGTTAGTTTGGAAGTTGGAAATGTGAGCCCCCGAAAATTTTGTTTAATTTTAAAAGCTAATTTTTTGCCAATAAGATTTTCACAAGGCGATTTAAGTGACGAATTCTATTTTGGAAATTGTTTTGGTGTTGAGACCACCTATTAGGCCGAAATTTAAACTTTGGACCAATGTTCTTTCATTCGGGCCTAGGGCGAAGTCGCGAAA
>LYNE01006186.1:15052-25305 GCA_001662545.1 Rosa x damascena
TGAACTGCAAGTTCTAAAATTTCATAATTTGAACTTCGGGTTCAAATAAATTTGGTGCTCGAAACTTCAGGCTCGAGGTGACTAAAGTGGATCTTCAAGTTCACTTTGAACTAATTTATATTTTATACTCAAAGCTTCGAGTTTGAGCTTTACTGTTAGAGCTTCAGGTTCTATTATGAAATTTTGAACTTCTGGTGCAAAAATATTACATTCGAAATTCATATGTTCGAGACATAGGGCTGCTAGCGCATATAAATAACAAAAAAAATATGTACTTTAATGAAGATATACAATAAAATAGAAATATTGCGGTGAAGAAGAAATAAATAAATATTTTAACGATGGAAACTTATGGTTCCATAAATGAATAATACACAGAACTTCTGGTCTGGTTAACTTTACAAAATACGATAATTTTGTATCTCATCTCACAAACGACAATACGAGAACCAAGTTCTCTGATATAAATGCTAGTCAGAAGCTTCTGGCTTCGAATGATTGTCCAACTTTGAACTGCAGGTTCTAAAGGTGGTTTGAATTCCAAATTCAAAAATAGTCATAAGGAGAAAAGAACCCTAACATCAAAAGATAATTGGAGGAACTTCAGGCCCTCTTATAATTAGGGATTAAGAAACATTTGACTTCATATACTTGATTGCATAGTTTTGAGGATCTTCTGGCCCTCGTAATTGTATAAACTCTAAAAACTGCATATCGCAATTTTTAATTATAACAATGAAGAACATACCTTTATCTTGAAAATTCACGCGTTTAGCCGACCAAAATTAAAATAAGACTATAAAATTGGCTTTTGATATATTGGGTATAATCAATATAGATGAGTGTAACATGCAGGATACTAGAGACAGAAAACAAATTTCTTTGTTAAACTGATAACAATTTTAATCTGGCAAAAACCAATATATCAAACCTAAAAAAAAAACATCACAAGGTATAAAACATGGTACAATGGTCCAGGTACAAAGAAAGAAGAATATCATACATTTGGAATCATTTGGAATTGTGGAGGAATTATCACGACTTATAATAGCCCTTTGACCCTTTCATCTCTATCAGTAGATCATTGTGGTCATTGAAAGCTTCAAGATAAGCTTGAGAGAAAACCAGAGAAAAGAGAATAAATGGAAACTAGGCTTGTATATTATGAAGTTAGTAGTTATAGAGAGGTTAGGTTTTGTATTTATAGTAAGCTAGCTGACCAACTTAATTAGCACGCTTACCATGCTAATTGACAAATCTATCTAACTAATCCATGTAACCATCAGCTATATGGCACGTGTCAGAATAACACACGTGAGGGAAAATACACTTGAAGAGCGTGAAGTAACAGAATTGATAAACCGATATATATGTTAACACCCCTCCTCAGCTTGATGGGAGGGACCGAGCATCAAGCTGGAACACAGATAGTTGTGTTGTGGAGAGCAGAGGCCCTTGGTAAAGAGATCAGCAAGCTGGTCATGAGAGCAAACGAACCGAAGGTGGATGGAGCCATCACGAACCTTGTCCCATGTAAAATGGACGTCAACTTCAATATGTTTGAGCTTGGAGTTATGGACAGGGTTTTTGGCAAGCGCCAAAGCGGAGATGTTGTCACAGTGAAGCGTTGGAGGAGAGGCACAAGGGAGATGCAAGTCAGCAAGGAGAAGTTTGAGCCACTGCAACTCAGATGTGGTGTCCGCCATGCTACGATACTCGGCCTCAGTGGAAGACCAGGAAACAGCGGTTTGCTTCTTGTTGCACCATGAAACTAGAGAGCCATTGAGTAAGATAACAAAGCCAGTGGTGGATTTGCGATCGTTAGGATCCCTAGCCCAATTGGCATCACTATAGGCTTAGAGGGAGAAATTGTGATCAGAAAAGACATGAAGGGAGAGATTGGTAAGAGAGGAACCCCCCCTGAAGGTGATGCCATAATCGGAGGTGCCTTTGACATATTTGAGGATACGTAGAGCAGCCTGAAAATGATGATCAGTTGGGCAATGTAGAAATTGGCAAACAGAGTTCACACTATAGGCAATGTCTGGCCTGGTGAAGGTAAGATACTGCAAACATCCGACAAGACTCCAGAATTGAGCTGCGTCACTGGGAGAGAGAGACGTGCCACTATCCCTTAGAAGTTTGAGACCAGATTGGCATAGAGTAATGTGGGAATGACAAGTATCCAAACCGGCCTTGTGAATAAGATCTGTCGCATACTTGTGTTGGGATACAAAAAGACCATGGGATAGATATTTGATTTCCAATCCCAGAAAATAATGAAGTGGACCTAAGTCCTTCATGTCGAACTCATGCTGTAACGACGTTTTAATTTCAGCCAAGAGATGCTCACAATTGCCAATAAGGATGATGTCGTCAACGTAGAGGAGTTGATAAGCTTTGGAAGAACCAGATACAAGGGTAAAGAGTGATGGATCTGCATGTGAAGATTTAAAACCAAGAGAGGGTAGAAAAGAGGTAAACCGTTCATTCCATGCCCGAGGGGCCTGCTTGAGACCATAGAGAGATTTGTGGAGTTTACAAAGATGAGTGGGAAGCTGTGAGTCTTCAAATCCAGGGGGCTGGGCCATATACACCTCTTCATGAAGTATACCATGCAAGAATGCATTCTTGACATCAAGTTGATGTAACTTCCAACCATAAAAGGCCGCAATACTCAAAATCAAACGAACAGTAGTGTGGCGAACCACAGGTGAGTAAGTTTCGTCATAATCAATACCATATTTCTTAGTTGAAACAGCGAGCAACAAGCCGAGCTTTATGACGAGCAATAGAACCATCTGCATTTTTCTTCAGTTTAAAAATCCACTTACAGGATACTAGATTCTTATCGGGAGGAAGGGGAACCAATGTCCATGTATTTTGATTAAGTAAGGCATCATATTCTTCTTGCATGGCGGACTTCCAGGCTGGGATTTTGAGAGCAGTTTTGTGAGAATGGGGTTCAGAGAGTGTAGGGTTCGAACAAGCAGAAGAGAGAGAAGATAAAAAGGCCTTTTTCTTAATAAGCCCTCGTTTGCTTTTGGTAAGCATGTGATGGTTATTCATAGTAGAATCAGTCAACCCCTCCACAGGATGTAGAACATTGGAACTAGATATTTGACTAGTAGGTCGGATGAGAGCACATGCTAATTCAATAGAGAAACCAATTCCAGGTTGGGAACGGATGTTAACAGAGCCGTCAGTTTCATCAAAGTGTATAACCGTGTGTGTATCTGATGCACTAGATGGAGAGTTAATTGCGGGAGTGGACATGAGAGCAGGAGGTGCATGTGCAGGAATAGTAGAGGAAGAGTGCATTGTGGAAGCAGTCATGACATCAATAGCTGCATGTGTAGGCAAAGTAGCATTAGTACATATAGTAGAGGAGGTAGGAGGCTGACCTGACACAGGAACAGTAGGAACATGGGTAGTAAAGTGGAGAACAGGTGCTGGGATAGTAGACTGAGTGAGGGACTGAGTAAATGAAGAGCAGGGTTGTACACTAGGTTGTTGCAGCGGTGGCCCATGAGATAGCCGAGAGCCAGCATAAGGAAAAGACGTTTCATCGAAAAAGACATGTCTTGATATAATACACTTTCTTGTGATCCAATTGTAGCAAATGTAACCCTTGTACCCTGTTGCAAAACCAATGAACACACATTTTGTGGTTTTGGGTTGGAGCTTGTCAGTCCTATAGGGTGTCATGAGAGGATAGCACGCACATCCAAATACCAACAATTCAACTGAGGGAATCCTATTGTACAACTTTTCAAATGGAGAAAGCATCCCTAGGACAGTGGTAGGCATCCTGTTAATAAGATATGTAACAAGAGCACATGCGTGATACCAGAAAGGAGAAGGAAGAGAGGCAGTTTGCAAGAGAGTTACAGTTGTTTCCCGAATATGCCTATTCTTTCTTTCTGATATACCATTCTGCTCGGGTGTATAAGGACATGAGACTTGATGAAGTATCCCATTGGCATTCAGAAAGGCTTTAAACACTGAGCTAGTGTATTCACCTCCGCCATCACTGTGCAATGTTTTAATGGTTTTGGAGAATTTAGTTTGAACAAAGGCACAGAGAGACTTAAAATGAGGGAATACTTCAGTTTTATTTTTCATTGGAAACATCCAAGTATATCTAGTACAATCATTGATGAAAATTACAAAATACTTAAAGCCATCTAAGGACAAATGAGGAGCAGGGCCTCAAACATCTGAATGTACTAAATCAAAAGGTGCTTCACTTCTGGTTTGAGACGCTGGAAACGGTAGCTTGTGAAGTTTACCAAGGAAGCAGGCTTCATAGAGTGTATGGTCACCAGTAGAATCATCAGAAAGCTTACACTTATTCAACATACTTTTGACTATGTCACTAGTAGGGTGGCCTAACCTTTGATGCCAGAGAAAATGTTTAATATTTTTTATTGTTTTCCTAACATATGCAGCCTTGGAAGAAGAACTAGGAACAGTAGAAGATGATATAGAACTCAGCTTGAGAGGCAGATCAAATGGTATGGGGTACAGCCCTTGGTTACTCAGTCCCTGATAAAGAATTTTTCCCAGCACCTTGTCCTGTATCACACACATAAACTTATCAAACCAAACTGAACAGTTGTTCTGTTTGCACAGTTGATAGATGGATAATAAATGGGCAGCCAATTCAGGTATAATAAGAACATTATCCAGCTTGAGTAAACCAAGAATAGTATTACCAATATGAGTAATATTTAGTTGTTCAAGTATTACCAATATGAGTAATATTGAGTTGTTTACCATTACCAACTTGAATTGTATCAGAGGCATTGTAAGGTGCAACATTCTTAAGCAATTGAACTTCACTAGTCATGTGATTGGTAGCCCGGAGTCAGCAAGCCAGAATTGAGGTGTGGTTGAAGAGGATGCAAACATGGCAGATGGATGAAGTGGAGGTGGTTGTTATTGGTGACTTGGAAATCCAATAATATGATAGCACCTATCAACAGTATGATTCTTCTTCTTGCAATACTGACATTCCACACCTGCAACGGAGTTGGTAACAAATGGAGGCTGCACAAAAGGTTGATACTGAGACAAATCCGACAAGTCCTGGCACTATGACCAGGTTTGCCACATAGTTGACAAGAAAAGGTGTTTCCAGACTGTGAAGCAAAGGTAGAAGCATCTGTAAAACCAGTCGGATTGTAGTTGCCACCTGCAAAGCCCCTACTAGCGGTAGGAAAACCTCGGCCAGACCCACCAAGTCTCCCCTCCCTCTACCAGCAAAGAAACCGGTCATGCCAAGATTGGGATCAAGTATAGGGAATGGAGTGAAGGGGGAGTATCCATAGGGCACAGTTGGAATGGGAACATAAGAGGGCTGTGACACCGAGGAAAGAGTAATGCTAGTAGTATGTGAAGGAAAAGGACTAAATCCAGAAGGAACGAGAGGGGACACAGTGGGTGTGGAGACAGGAGCAGATGGGACCGGAGGAGTGGTGGGTGTAGAAGACTGTGAGAAGGAAGGAGAACCCTGTGCAACCTTTGCAGTGAGAGAGACAGTCTGAGTCTCATTCTCAATGTCAACCTCAGCAGCCTTGAGTAAAGTTTTTAGCTCCCCCATAGAGCAACTAACAAATTGAGCCCGGATGACAGTTTTAATGGCAGCAAATTCAGACGGTAAGCCTCACAAGATAGTAACCACAATATCTTCATCATCAAGAAAGACTCCAACAGTTTCAAGGGCATCTCTAGCCGCCTTGATCTTGTCCAGATAAGCCTCAATATTGTCAGACCCTTTCTTAAGACCTTGAAGAGTAGACTTAAGCTGCAAAATGTTCTGCCTATTTAGGGCAGCAAACTTGAGACGAAGATTGGACCACATCTCATAAGCAGATCGACTACCCACAACACAAGACATAGAAATTGGACTCAAAGTTTGGCCTAGCATATTAACGATGCTCTGATCCTGTGTTTTCCACGCAACATACTCATTGGTCACAGACTTAGTACCATAAGATGCAATAGCATACTGTGGTGGACATGGTGCGGATCCATCAACGAAACCAAAGAGGTTCTGACCTCTCAAGAACGATTCAAGATGAAAAAGCCATGTAGGATAATTCGATTCATCTAACAAAATGTTAGGGAGAAACACAGTGGTTTGAGTAATAGCCATAGGGAAATAATGTGTGATATCAACTAGCAAATCACAGAGAGTAGATGAAATGCCCAAAAACTGGGGTTCCAAGCTCACAAAAGTAGCAATAACTAGATCTGAATAGTATTGATGATATAAACTGAAAGAAGAACTAGAATCACAGCTTCAATTATGAAGAACAGGCTCTAATCCCAAAGATCTAGGGTTTCAACTTTGAACAAGTAACAATAACCAGATCTGAACCACTATGATAAGAAAAAGCAGAAGTCTAACCAAAACCAAAGCTTCGATGATGAAGAACAACCACTAAATCAACAATCGAACGCGGAGATTGAAACGAAACCAGTAGGAAGAACAAACTTAATTAGCTGAAATTGACGAAGGAAGAAACACCGGAACGACGATTGGACGCCGGAACTACGATCGGAAAAGCGACGAGGCTCCACAGTGATCGGCCATGGCTCTTGATACCATGAAAGCTTCAAGATAAGCTTGAGAGAAAACCAGAGAAAAGAGAATAAATGGAAACTAGGCTTGTATATTATGAAGTTAGTAGTTACAGAGAGGTTAGGTTTTGTATTTATAGTAAGCTAGCTGACCAACTTAATTAGCACGCTTACCATGCTAATTGACAAATCTATCTAACTAATCCATGTAACCATCATATATATGGCACGTGTCAGAATAACACACGTGAGGGAAAATACACTTGAAGAGCGTGAAGTAACAGAATTGATAAACCGGTATATATGTTAACAGTCATGATCTAAGATCATGATATGTATGAATCAAACCAATTAAGGAAATCAAATATGGAACGATAAACTTATGGAACCATGTGTGCGGCGGTTTAATTATGAAGTTTTGATGGAAAAAAAATGGATGCAAGCCGTCATGAAAGAATTGAAAGGTGCACACCGATATGAAAATATATTCAATTAGGAATCGATGCAAATGGTATGTGCAATAGAAATTATGCTATCATGTCAAGAACAAGATTGGGAGATCAACTTCCACATCGCACAATGATAGAAAATATTATAGAATCTTTTGAATCTTCAATTGTGCATATCATCGTGGGTTTCGAATAATCAAAACGAAAGAAAATTTAAACTCATAGATCAAAGTTAAGGTCAAGCAATAACATTACACCAAAAACTCTTAGATCATCGTGGAGTTTGTAAAAAAAAATATCTTATAAAGCAATCGTGCTGATAACGTGTTATAAAGTAGGGAGAATAAGAAGAGAGAATAGTTGGGAGGAAGAAAAATTGTGCTCATTCAATCTCATTAGCCTCCTTTATATAGAGGTAGGGTTTACATCAAAGAACATAATTAATGAGTATTTACATGGACATCCACATAGATAATAATATTTACAACAAAATGTAAAATTTCTTTACAACTCCAAACTATAAATATATATATATATATATATATATATATATATTATCATCTTATGTGTTCGTTAAGACTACTGAAACTTAATGAGATGTATGGTACTCCACCGAATAGTTCCTTAGAGTTGGGTGAAGATTTACCAAATGAATTTACAATGATAGAATCATCTAAAGCCTTTTGCAATACCCACTGAATAATACATTTTTGTTTAGTAGATTTCTACTGAACAGTGTCATAATATTTGATAAAGTATTATAAACAAAGTGCCAAGTTAAGATTTCAGAATCACAAACAATGAAATTTAATGGTTAGTGCTAAATTAAGATGTTAGGTTTAAAAATAAATGATGAGATTGATAATGATTTTTTTTTTTTGAGAGAAATAGTCAACCATTTTATTAATAAAAATAAGAACGATTACAACTTATAGATGTAGAAACTACATCAAAATAAAGGATAACAAAAGCAATACTGGATGCCACAAGGCATCGGAAATAAAACCTAACAAGGATATTAAGGGATGCAATAAAGCATTTGATGAAGCACCAGGAAGACCCCAGGCTCTGTAAAACAGTACCAATAGTATGGTCAACCATACTTCCACGTAAAGAAATACGTTGAACAGAGGGTAACCTTCTATCAAGGTAACTGGCAGTAATGTGACCGTCCTTGCCTACTCCACGTAAAATAATACGTCGAATAGAGAGCAATCTTCTACCTAAGTAGCTGATAATCCAAATCCAAAATGTAGTTGAAGATGGAGTCCATGAAAAGTCCCCTGAATCCCAGATGCGAATCCAAATAGAAAATAAAGCCCTAGCAAAAACCTATCTTGAGCAGTCCAAACAAAAAATGGCCCAGGTCCACAATTGGGCACCCAAAAACTATCTGGGCACCCAGCCGTCCCATGACCTTGACCCCAGCCAGAGCTCTGCCTTCCCTCACCGGAAATAACAATCCCGGTTCCGTCCACTCCACTCCAAATGCCACCACCCACGCCACCAGTCATATAGCCCCATCCGAGATCAAACCAACCTCGGAGCCCCACGTCGGCACCTGACTACATCACTACCGTCCCAAACCTGCGCTGGACTGTCGCATCGCCATCACCTACGGACTGCTGTGCCACCGTCGCTCGAATCTCCTGCCGCGAATTCCCACATATCATATCTGGGAAGTAGAAACCAAGACCTACAGACTGCTGCCCTGCCATCGATCGAAGCTCCTGCCGCGAACTCCCACAGATCCGATCTAGGAAGTAGAAACCAAGAGGAAAGCTCGACCCCCACCACCGCTCCAACAACTGCATCAACTTCAGTCACGCCCGAATTGGACGAAGTCGCCCTACTCTCGGTGCCATTCCGATCCAGGACGATAGTGCAACATCTTCTTCTCCGATCCCCATTGGACAGAGAAGCCACGATCAGAAAGAATCGAAACAACCGGGGTTGCCACAGGCCACGGTGCTAACCACGACTTGATACAAGGCACGAGATGAGTCATGCGCGATAGATTCAACACCGAAAACGGTGCCAGAATAGTACTCCATCGATGATGAAGAAAAGTACAGAGAGGCCAGAGGCGGCGCTCTCCCAACCCTAGCAGAGCAAGCCCACTGGGAATTTTCATATTTTCTGATAATGAAAAACTTGATATGAGTGTAAATGTTTCATAGAATGTAATAAGTAAGATATAAAGTAGTTATTAATAAAATATTTTCCATAATTGTAATTTTATAGTACGTTGTATTGATCTTTAAATAAATGAAGCAAATGTAAGGTGAACATAGTATTTGATAGGGTGGGAATAGTAGCATCTTTTTATTTTTCATTTTTTTATTTTTTATGTGAGAATGTGGAGTATTGTTGAAATTAGGAATAAACATTTGGAAACAGTGTTTATAGTACCTGGATCATATTACATGATATCATCTTAGTTATTAGTAGACCTATAAATGGACCGGACTTCGAGCGGATCAATCTTAATATGAATTCGTCAAGTAATAAGAAATGTCAAGCCGACCGATTCAATAATTAGGAGGATCGTTGATAGGTGAATCCAAATCTGTATTTGGCGAATTAACGAATACTATATCCGCTAATACGATCCGTTTATAATAATGAATATTTTAAATTTTGAGTAGTATTATTATGTTTTTATCATGATACTTCATATTTATAAAATAGTAATAAAGTGCATTGCCAAAAGTTAAATTTCATAACCAAAATATTTTTAGAATGATAAACTTAGATAATCAAAATATTAAATTTTCAAAGCAATATTTCATTGAAATTTTTGGGTAAGAGAACAAAAAGAACATAGACATCAATAAGCTTCAAGTTCATATTCCGAATATGTTATTATCCAATCAAGAAAAAGAAAGTATAATTAAGACATGCTTGCCAAAACTTAGTTTTCTCTGAAAACCTAGGGTAGAGGTCGGCGGTGTAAGACCTCATTGAACTAGACATCAGCATTTTCACTTAAGCTAACATTGTGAGGAGTCTTAGAGTTCAGTTTGTAACATTAGAGTATTAAATAAAACTTGTAATCAAAAATAGTTTTATTAATGCAATCTGTTTTGAATTTGAATTCAAATAGTATGGTTATTTAGAATAATCTATCAGATAAAGACAAGGAAGTTATAAGACCGTTCCTTGATGGAAGGAACTGCCTTAACTACTTTTCTGATATAAAGTGGATCGGATCCG
>LYNE01006188.1:0-15593 GCA_001662545.1 Rosa x damascena
TAAATGTCGTTTACCCATCGAAAGACTTGTAAACTGGTAAATTTAGGTTTGGGACGTTACAGTTGAAGTACTTTCAACGCCATCAATTAGAGAATCAATGGGGTTAAATGCTACAATCTTGGAAATGGAGGATATTGAAAACGTGTGGGAAGTGGGGCAGTCTTCAAGGAGATAACCGCCCAAATTGGGGTTATCTTTTCAACGGTTTTGCCTGTCATTAACTACTAGAGTTTAAATGATATTTGGGCCAAGCAAGGTGGGCTAAATATTAAATATTAATGTTAACATTGTTCGTACAAAGCAAAATGGGCCTGAAGTAAGAGGCCTAAAGTTTTCGACCCGCATGGGTCAGGCGAAGTAAATGTTCATCCAGACGAAAACTAGCGTCGGCAGCAGCTCGCTCCGCTTGTCAGACTGCTTCACGTGCTTGAGCTAAGTTCTGAGACATCGCTTCGAAGGCTGCTAGGGGTTGCTCTACTCAAGTTGGGCCGTCACCGCAACTAACTGGGCCTTTGCTTTGATCAATTGGGCTTGAAGCTCTTGAATGTGAGTCCGAAGGTGGTTCTGCGAGATCCGCAGGTCCCTGACGAGAATAGCTCTATCACCCAAAGAGTCGCGGGATGCTTCTGCCTGTTGTGCAAGGCCGCGATAGTGAGCCTGAACCTGCCTAACTTGCGCGGTCGCGGTCGTTCTTTCATTAATCCGCGCTGGGAGGTTTTGCAATAGCTCATATATCTCGGTAAACTCAGCCTCGGTGATAGTTCGTTCGCGGCGAAGCACCATCAAATATTCTTGAGCTCTGGCAGGCGCGCCCGGTAATAAAATGTCAGGACCCAGAAGTCGCTGCAGCCCGTCCCTCGCTTCATCTATAACTCCTGGAGGAGCCACTTCAAGTATGCGAACCAGACTTTCCAGCCTGTTAGTAGGCTCGGGCGGGGGAGCATTAGCGTTAGCATTAATTTCAACAGCGACCGCAGCAGGGGCTTCTTGAGGTTCGACGATGGGGGCCGCGTCTGGTTCCGGTTATGCATTTATCCCCGCTCCTACTTCAAGAGCGTGGGGGGCAGGCTCTTGGGCCACCATGTCTTCACCGACGGGCTCAGCGGGATCAGCGACAGCATTTTCCTCAACAGGAATATTACTCTACGATTAAGGAAGGAGTATCAGATACACAAAAATAAACAAGAACTGAGGCATTGATTTTGGAATGAGGGTACCTCTGAGACCGGAAGCTCGTCGGGAATTGCTATCGGCGCAGGCTCTTGAACTACCTCGCTGGGATTGGGATCAGGCGATGCTTGTGCTAAGGGTTGTACAGCAACTGGTTCCTCAGGCGGTGCATCCGGAAGGGCTGTACTTTCTTCCAGCTCAGGCGAACTATCCTCTATGATCTGCGCAGGAATTGAGGCCGCATGTACATCACCGGCGGTGCTGACAGGAGGTGGAAGGTTTTCGGAGCCCGCGGGTGCTTGCGCTTGTGAAGCAGATGTTCCTTGACTAGCAGTTGAGGAGCCTTCCCCAGCATGTCCAGAGGGCCGACGACGAACCTACGAGTGAAGAGGTTAGTGGAGCATGGGCGCGAGCATAGATAATTTTTAGTATGAACTCCTTGTTTCTTACCAATCGATCAGCAAGTGGTTCATCTCCTGCCCATGGGTCAGCGCGAGGGTCCGAGCGGCCTCGCTTGTGAGCCAGAGCTGCTGCGACCTGTCAAAATCAAGAAGTTAGAACTTAACCCACAGAATATGATCCAGGGGGTAGGGGATTCTTACAGTTCGTGGATTGTCGTCATTAGAGGAGGAAGAATCTTCGGCTGCAGGTTCAGCAAGCACCGCTTTCTGTTTTCCAGATTGTCCGGCGGCCGGGGAAGCACTGGTTGTGCGGCGGCCAGGGCGCGGCGCACTCCCCTAATACAAAGAAGTATGAGTGAAGGGAGGGCAATGAAGAAGCTTGCAGAGGGTAAAGTTACGATACTTACCTCCGGCGGGGGTTCGCGAATCACGATACCAGCCTGGGCCGGGCGAGGGGCTCGCACCGGTCGTACCACCTGAAGAGGTCGGGGTCTTGCGGCATCTTCAGAGAAGCGAGCAAGCATCTCAATATTTGCAGGATAGGGGTTCCTCAGCTCTCCAAAAAGGGCTGCAAAGAGTTCGTCGTCCGGTTGAGTCCAGCAGTTGACGGAAACTTCTGCCCACCAAATCTCATATCCTTCTTCGGTTCCATCCACAGCATCGATGGTCTGAGCCCAATCAGGAAGATCGACTAGCACGAGCATGCTCTGTGCTGGCGGGGGCCCTGAGGGAGGTCCAAATCGGCGCCAAGAGGTGTTGTAGTTCCAAGCATCATATAGAGGAAATGGTACCAATTGGACAAGCCCGAACTGGCGAGCAAAGTGATTGGGGGCATAGAGCTCATAACTGAGTTCTTCAGCGGCTATCCTGATGTCTGAGCAGGAGACCGCGCAGCGAAAAGCCAGACGAGCGCGGTCGGTGTAGCGAGGATCGCCAGGAAGAAAACCATATTCAAGCAAAGATGGGAATCTTCTGCCCAGAATTATGTCGCAATATGGCATTTCATCCAGTAGGTACAGATAAGAAAAACATTCAGAATAAGGAGGGGATGAGTACTTTGCCTCGCGGCTAAACCATCGACCTAAGAGTTGATCAGCCGGTGGGAGTAACGGGATGTCATCACGGCGGAAGAACGGAAAGTAAGTCTGGATCCAGAAATCCAAAATCCAGAAAGGGCCAGATATGTTGGTCTCGAATAGATGCATCGTCGCTTGGTATAGCATGCGGTAGAGGGCTCCTAATACTGGTTGCCCGAGTCCAACATTACGGCCGTTGTAGAGGGCTGTTGCTAAGGAGGTCCAAGTCCCCGTGGGCTTGCAGGAAGAAGTACAGAATATGAACTTACAAAGCCAATATTCAAGAAAAGCAATTCCGCTGGT
This sequence comes from Rosa x damascena, assembly GCA_001662545.1. Taxonomy (NCBI): domain Eukaryota; kingdom Viridiplantae; phylum Streptophyta; class Magnoliopsida; order Rosales; family Rosaceae; genus Rosa; species Rosa x damascena. Next base: position 2,951 of record LYNE01006188.1, read on the forward strand.
CGCATTGTGTTCCCGGCTGTAGTACGCCAACCATCGTGGGTAGGAGCCACTGTGGGCGCTACGACCGTGCTATGCCATGGTCGAGGTGAAGTTGACGGAATCAAATTGACCATGCACGTAAGGTTCGCCATCGATGGGCAGGCCAGTGATGGCGAGGATATCCAACAGAGTGATGCTCATTTGACCAAATCTGAAGTCAAATGTGTTGGTGGCGGTATTCCAGAAACAAAGGAAAGCAGCGAGCGGCGAGCGGTTGCCACCGCGAGGAAGATGGAAACACAGATCGATAGTATGGGTAATACCTGCCGCATTCCAGCGAGCCAAATCCCGCACCCGCGTCTCGCGATACCAGGAGGTCTCTGGTACACTAATGGAGGATGGCCAATTCCCTATGTTGATGCCCCAAGTCCGAGTGGCCTTTTCGTTTAACTCTTTCTCCTGATCAATGATGATTTTCTTTGGGGGAGCCATTTCTGGTTGTCTGTAAAGGAGATATTGGAAGAAATGGGTGTTTCTGGGTTTGAGAGACTGGAAGGGTTTCTGATGTGACAGGCTTTGGGGCTGTGGGTTTAAATAAAGGATTTTGTGAGGGAAACGATGCGACAGAAAGCGTTTCGCAAATGAAAGGACGCGACCTTCATTAATGGCATCGTTTCAAGCGACCGACGCGTCGTTCTAGTCCCCTTCAATCAGTTACATCCTCGCGGGCCTGATTTCGGGGCCTGGGGGGCAATGTTTGAGCCCAAAAGTATTTTTGGCAAGATCCTTTAGTGGGTTCCAACCAGTGGGCCGATACCTGCGGCCCAAAAATAAAACTGCTCGGGTCTAGATTGTAGCTTCGCCCATTCTGTGACTCATAAGGAGACGAAACCTTCTTGAGGACAAGTAGTAGAGATTAAACAGGAAACTTTAATTAAGAATCCTTCCAAGGCAAGGAGCAGTCGAAACCCTAGGGTATAAGTACAGGGTTATGTGGCGAAAACAAGGACCTCTCTCGAATCAACTAATCCCAGCGATTACAAAGCCTCCCCGGAGCAAACCTTCAACCTCGTTGAAACCCGGCGACCGTGCTTCCAGTCCTAGTCTCCTCCCGAGCCGACTGCCAGTACTACTGCCACCGATACACCTTGCGAAGCAAGGGTAACGCCCTCGCACCCAGCGAAGCTAAAGATACACTTTAGCAAACCTCGTGCTTTCTCAGACTTCCCAATGATTGCTCTGCTCAACCTACAACGTTGAGTATCGATTTTGGTGACCAAAGAGATCACACTCAAAGTACTTATCCGTAAGGCAAAAGTCCTTTTCCGAAAGGCTAGAGAAGAACCTTGTGACGAGGTTGGTGCTCTCCTCGCCCACAGCGCTTGAAGAAGAAGTCAGGTCAAGGGACTACCCTAACGACTGCACCCCGCGGTGCTGGCACGCCTGCGCAATCACACGCTCAAAAGAGACTGTTTGCACACCAGCTGGTTTTGGAGCCAAACAGTTACCACCATCAACATCATCATCGGCAAGCAACGAACTATCTTAGCAAGAGAAAACCAACTGAATCTGAATTACTCTTTTGTATAGCTGTACCTTATTTTCTTCCATCATACCTGCGTTGACTACATTTTGTGTACAAGCATAGTAAGCGAAACAACTGGAAAACACTGTACAGTTGGGCCTCCAGGGATTTTGCTTTTTGAACAAATTCCAGGCCTGCTTTTTGACAAACGAGCTCCAGTTGTTCCAACTTCCAACAGGATGGTAACTCATCTTTAATAGTCTTTTTGTTACTCTGTAAGACAATCAACCTAACTATGCAGCTGCCCCTTTTTTGTAAAGCTGCAATTAACACAACTAGCAATACTGTGCAGCTAGCATTTTTGAACTGTGTCAAATAGAATGCAGTGCAGCTGAAATGCAAACTGTGTGAACGCTTTTATTACGTAAATGTAATGTAATAATTTTTGCTCTCTACATATCATAGTTTAAATTTATCTGTGTCAATACCCAATAATTTATCATAAGAGGTACCTCTTTCTCTCTTTTAATGTCTATATTTTTTTATTGAACTCAATTAGTTCATCTTCTCTCACTATATTGTGTAAATATAAGCAGGTGATGTCAGTTCAGGAAGACGTACACTTGGTATTTTAAGTTATAGTTATAATTTTAAGAGAGAAGGACACTTGGTATTTCGAAAAACAGCTACTATTTTATGTCAGTTCCAATAGCTGTTCTTTCTGTATTAAAATTCCTATCCCAAATACAGACCAAAAAAGCATGTAAATGAACAACCATCGTTGCCGCAGCAAACGCGCGGGCAACAATTGCTAGTAGATAACTATACAAAGAGAATTAACCATACAAAGATAATTATGAATACAAAGATACAGAGCAGTACGTTAATCCTTATCACTAGAAGCCGTATCACTAGCAGCAAGAGTCGTATGTCAAAAATGGTCAAATTAAATTTAGAAAAAATAAAAACTATAAAGGCTTAATAAGTAGCAGGTGGGTATTGGACAACTATGTACGGTTGATTCACATATACCGTTGCAACTTGCAACAATGATAACAATATACGGGTTGATTAAAATATGCCAACCAATTGTTGGGATTAGACTATAGCATACAGTATATTATCGGGAATTATTCTACGCACCGACGGTGCAAGTGACCCGACAGATAATATGCAATCTCAGCCATTCATTTGATCCAGCCATCCATGTGACACTAACATCAATACTAACACCGTTAAGAGAATTGAAACCCAAAAACTAACTGGTCAACCATGGTAGAAACACATGAGATGAGTAAATATTATCTAATTAAACCAGCGTAAACTCTGGAAGTACGAAGCTGGAAAAGTCGGGCATGGAGGTTCTCTGATTACGGGCCGCCGACAATGAAGAAGAAGAGATTGAGGATGCTCCTAAAGCTCCTCGTGGCTAGGCCCTTGATTGTTCCGTCTCCGATTGCTTCATCTAAAGTTGCCCAAAAGGTGTTTGATGCCAGCGATCCAGACCCACCACCAACCGAAGAAGACGAGGTGATTATCAAGGCTGTGGTGGCCAACTGAATCAAATCTAGCGCTGTTGGGTATATAACCATTCCTGTTGGGATTGCTTGAACCTGATCATTATGCTTGACGGAAGAGATTTCTCAGTCCCTCTGGCTATGGCCACAACTGAAGGTTGATAGCCTGATAGGTGCCCAGTTCCAACAGTGGCTGCAAAGCTTCAAGATAACGAGGTCGAAGATGAACAGGAGAAAAAAGCAAATCTGGGATTCTAGATTCTGGGTATCAATGCTCGTTCTTATATGAAGATGGAGGAAGGGTTAACAACAGCGATGGTTGGAACAGTGGCTAAGGCGCAAGGCTGTTATCTATCCCACCTAGTTTCGAACCGTGCCATTGTTTGGTTGTTTTTTTTTTTTCTTTTCTTTCTAGTTGCCTTTTACTTTTTTTAATAAGACAACAACATAAATAAATAAACAAAATATATTAGTTACAGAAAGTTGAAATAAAAATATTCTCATGGACATTATATTTATATGATTTTCAGCTTTTCGCTGTTCGACTTCAACCAACCTCAATTTCACTCTATAGTTATTTTTTTTCTTTAACAAATTACATTAATATTCTACTTATTAAAAGAATATAGCTGCATTACTTAGAGAAAGCTCGACCTCATTTTTTTTTTCCTTAAAAAACTTACATTCCTTAAATAAAACTTTGGTTACGAGCATTATAGAACACAATTTTTTGTTTGGTGAATTTTTTTATAGAACACAGTTAATCATGTGGATCGTAACCTAATCGAATACCAAAGAGGATACATTTTTTAGCATAGCCATTTTACACCATAATGATCACATCCAACAGTCAGATTAGCAGATTTCTTTTTCTTCCACATTGTTTGTCTTGGAAGATATACATTTGTAGACAACCAATGAAAAAGTTTGACCACAGTAGTAGCCATGTAGAGATTTGGTGCAATTTGAAACATCAATAATGAGATGCAAAATATTTGACATTGGCTATATATATTTTGCACAGTAATATAAATCGTGTGACAAATTGGTCTCATCTGTCATCATTTAGGCCTTGATTAAGAAGGTCAACCATTAATAATAGCCATCCATAAAAAAAAAATTAAAAAAAGAATGATATTAACGAATCATTCAAAATCCGATTTTCAAAAAATATGCAACCACGGGCTTTAATAGCCAAGCTTCAACTATTATTGTACAAATTATCAACCTAGAAGCTCCTCTCAATTAAATTGCTCTTGGAGAAATTTAATGAATAAATAGGAAGGTATGAATATATATTCGGTTGACTACGTGAATTAGGTCAAATCAAGGACGAATATGGCTAAATTTTTAGCATATGACATATGCATATAATATCCCAATCATCACATCTACTTGTCGGTTTGACCTTCTTATTTTTTTTCTTTTTTTTTTGTTGATCATGTTGATATTGAAAAATGGTATACATTTTTATATAACCAATGAAGAAGGAAGACAATCCTCATAGGCATATCAAATTTATTTCGATCCGAGAAATAAAAACAAAAAAATGGTTGATTTGACCTTGTCCGTGTATTTACCCATTAGTAAAATGCTTAGTGTGAAAAAATTGGCCTTGTAGGTCATCATTTTAGCCCTGATTAAGTCGTTCAACCCTCGAAGCTAGTAACAAATATATATATATATATATATATATATATATATTCCTTAAAATACTGATTGTTTGGCTCCAGTTTTGTTACAGCTGGTCAACAGTCTCTTTGCTGCCCGGGCGTGCCAGCACCGTTCGGGTGCGGTCGTCAGGGGTGTCCCTTGACCTGACTTCATTCGAGCGATTGTGGACGAGGAGAGCACCAACCTCGTCTCGGGATTCTTTGTGCCTCATGGTGAGGACTTTTGCTAAGCTTCTTCAAACATTGACGAGAATCCTATCTCCTTGTTCCCCCTAAAGACTCATTGACTTTTTCCATTAAGGAAGATATGAGTAAGGAGAAATCTTCTATTTATCATTGACTTTTTCTATTTATCTTGTGTGCAGAAGGCCTGTCATGTTTAATATCAGATGCAGTTCAACATAATGCTATTGCAGGACTTCAAATGTGCCCTCAAGCTCCCACTCTTCACCATCTTTTTTTTTGCAGATGATAGCTTCATGTTTGGGACTGCAACAGAAGGTGAATGTTACAAATTTAAAGCTATACTGAATACCTATGAACGTGCCTCAGGTCAACAGGTTAATTATCAGAAAAGTAGTATGGCATTTAGCAGGAATGTGGATATGGAAACACAAAACAAGTTTGCCTCTATTTTGGGAGTTCCAAGAGTGGATGATCATGATAGATACTTAGGCCTACCTCTGAGAGTTGGAAGATCCAAGACTGCGATTTTTGAGTACATCAAAGAGAAATTAACAAAGAAGCTTATTAATTGGAAAGCGAAGATCCTGAGTTGTGCTGGCAAGGAAATCTTGATAAAAGCAGTGGCACAAACAATGCCATTGTATGCCATGAATTGTTATCTATTACCACGGGGGTTATGCGATGATATTCACAAGTTGTGTGCATCCTTCTTTTGGGGAGACACCAATGAGAAGAAAAAGATCCATTGGAGGAGTTGGGACAAGCTGTGTCTGACAAAGAAAGAGGGAGGTATGGGATTCAAGAATTTGTATGCCTATAACCTGGCAATGTTGGCAAAGCAAGGGTGGAGACTGGTAACAAACCCTACCTCACTTATCGCAAGATTGTTCAAAGCTAGGTACTTTCCCAATTGTTCCTTTTGGGAGGCCTGCTTAGGTGACTCACCATCCTTTTCATGGAGAAGTATTCTCAGTGGCAGGCCAGTTCTAAAAGCTGGCATTCAGTGGAAAATTGGTGATGGTCAATCAGTAAACATTTGGCATGACAGGTGGATCCCAGTGCATCATCCAATGCATCTACAACAACCAGCCACTACCGATTTCCATTTAGTTGCTGATCTTATTAATCAGGAGACAAGAGAATGGATTCCAGCCTCGGTGTACGCTTTATTTCCTAGAAACATAGCTGTGAAGATCTTATGTATCCCAATTGGCCGAAGACAATGCTTTGATAAACTCATATGGAGTCCAGAGAAAAAAGGTTTTTATTCTGTGAAGTCAGCCTACTGGATAGCTCGGGCACAAGTCTTACAGAATGTTCTTACTTCTACTTCTAATGGAGATCCTTTTAACGTGCTTTGGCAGCAACTCTGGAAAGCCAAAATTCCGGGAAAAGTGCTTATTTGTAACTGGCGGGCTTGTAACAATCTTTTGGCCACACGGGAAAGATTACTTGCTAAAGGATATACTGGAACCACCGAATGCTTGATATGTCAAAATCGCTTTGAAGACACCTATCATCTCTTTTGTCAGTGTCCTCTGGCCAAACAGATACTCTCTGCACCCCCTTTTAATCTACAACATACTTTGGTGCCTAATATGAGTTTCAAGGAATGGATGCTTGAACGGGCTCAACAACTCAAACTTGAAACCCTAGAGAAGCTAATGATGGTTGTCTGGGCTCTTTGGAAAAACAGGAACAATAGTATGTGGGAAGGCAAAGTGCAAACTGCTCATGACCTTGTTCTAAGCTGCTTTACATGGCTTGCGGACTTCCAACAAACTCGTAGCAAAACTCCACCAACGAACAGAGCCATCAGGGCCAAATGGAAGCCACCGACGTCGGGTTTCAAGTTGAATGTTGATGCAGCCTTCCTTCCTAACCAAACCACTGGTGGCATTGGAGGAGTCTTACGGGACTCGACAGGTCAGTTTAGAGCTGCATTCTTTCAACCTGTAATATTTGTGGCATCACCAAAACAGTGTGAACTCCTAGCCATTCGAGCAGGCTTGGATCTGTTATCCTCCTGCGGTATCCACGACGTCAGTGTTGAAAGTGATTGCATGGAGGCTGTCTCTGAAGCGAATTGTAGGAATTATGATCTGTTAGCTAATGGAGGTATAGTGGATGACATTCATGCAGTACGGAGTACGTTGCAGGGAGTGACTATACGTCATACTCCGCGAACATGTAATGCAGTGGCACACCGCCTGGCAGCTTTAGGTTTTGAAAATCCTATTGGAGCCGTCTGGTTTGACAAAGCTCCTTCTGATATTCATGATGTACTACAGCACAGCTTTAGGTTTTGAAAATCCTATTGGAGCCGTCTGTTTTGACAAAGCTCCTTCTGATATTCATGATGTACTACAGCACGACTGTGCTCAACTCGTTTGAGTTGCTTGATCTATAAAGTTCTTTCTTTGATTCAAAAAAAAAATATCGAAATGATAATGACAGTGGTTAAGAATATTACAAAAATATAGGCCATAATTACCAAAAATATCATTCTACTCGAAACGTTGATAGTGTGTTTGTCACTACTCATATTTTCAAGCGGTTCGCGACCACACTCTCACATGGCCAAGCTCCATCTACTCGCATCCAATTTTTTAGCCCGACATTCGCTTTCAATTAAATTGTTCTTCGAAAATTATAATTAATAAATATAAGGGTATAAATGTATATTCAGTTGACCACATAGATCAAGTGCGAAAAAAAGACGACAATGGTTACCCTGTGCCTGTATTATCCTGATCATCACATCCAACGGTTGATTAGACCAATTTCCTTTTAGTCGATCATTTTGATTTTGAAATATATACATTAATTTCTAAAGAACAAGTGACAATTTTAGTAGGCATAAAGAATTGCGATATAAGAAATAAATAAAAAATTTAAAATGATGGATTCAATCTTATCCTATATTTCTCACGTAGCAATATGCACAATGTGAAAAGATTGGCCTTGTGTACCTTCATTTCGGCCTCAATCAAGGCAGTCGATTATTAATTTTATCTTTTACCAAAGTACCTTTTGTGATTGAAACGACTTTAAAAATTCGATATTTAAGCCGTTTGTGACTATACACTCATACAAGTAACGTAGGAATCTAGCAGTTTTTTTGGAATCTTTCATTATATGTGTACATATCACACTCATGTGTTTAATTTATGGCACAATTTCAGTATATTTTTTTTAGGTGAAATATTCCTGCTTTTAGCAGTAGGCCATGAATATTTGATCACGCGGTAAAAGACTCTTGCTACAGGCGGTCGGCCTTTTCGTTTTGAGGCCGCGAAAATTTGAGCTAAAACTTAAAAACTCCCGCCGTTTTCTCCCGCTCCCTCAAACTGAGTTAAACAAAGGGGTGGAGAAAAGAAAAAGGAGAGTCGGTTTCAGAGGTCTCCCATATCTCTGTCTCTGTTAGACAAATCCAATTTCTGGCTCTCTCTCTCTCCCAATCTCTTTTCAATTAGGTTTAAAATTTTCAAATTCCAGTCCTATTTCGTCTCTGTAACTATTCCATTATGTTTTTTTGATTCTAGATCTGCGAGATTCAAGCAGAGTAATGATACTTGGGCGTGGAAATGGAGGCAAGGGTTTGGGTAAGGAAGGAGCAAAACAAAATTGTAAAGCATCCAATGCATAAAGCCGGCGACGGTTCAGTTCTCAAGGTCGGCGAGGAGAAGGAGATCGGAAAGCCGTGCTTGAAGAAGAATCTTCTCAAGGAAGGTGAAGGCTGGGATATACTCCAAAGTGCAGTGACGAGCTTCACTATATTTCTTTGTGCTTATTGGTTTTTTTTTTGATTGGGATCGATTGCGATTATGTTTGAATTCAGTCCATTACACCGGGATTTTGCTGGAGTTCGATTCGAGCGGCGATAGGGGGACATCGATCAGTTCACTCGGACAAGGTAAGGGAACTTTTGGCCCTTCACTTGTATTAATGAGTTGATTAAGCTGTGAGCTGTTTCAGAAGAACGGAAAGATATGAAAAAGAAATGTCTGGAATGGAAGAGGTTGGCAATGGAACCAGGTGCTTCTTTCTTCCAGAAAATAACTAGTGAGAATTTGAAAGAACAACATCGTTTGTTTTCCTTCTTTATCATTGTTTATTAATTTCAATGTATTGTTTGAAAGTTTGATTTGAATTGAGATATGACATGGTGAGAACTGTTGTTCTTTACTAGCTTGTGCTCTGACTTGTTTGCCATCCGCATTGCACAGACGGGTCCTCTTGTGTTTGTCAACAACTAGCTTGTCGTGTTAATTCTAAGTACAAAATTGGGATAGACAAATATTCGTGATATTGTTAAACTAGAGTTTTGGTTTGGCTACTCATGATTTCTCCTTGGTTTCTCAACAGGTTTTGAAGGTTAATTTCTTTCACTGCAATTTCTTTTGGCTATTAAAAGAAGAACTGAAACTTTGTTATCCCTTGTTTGAACTTGTTCCTTTAGTTATATCATTCAGCATCAAATTGTTATGCACACAAGATGTTTGACAAAATGATTCTAAATTGCTTTCTTTTGAGCTTAAGGCTTTGGGTTTAACCTACAGCAGGTTTTGGTCTTCTCTTCTTATGCTTCTAGTGATTGATCTTAATTACTAGTTTCATGGGAATGAGTGAGACTGGAGTGTTCAGGTGGTGACTTTCAACAGGGAGGTGCATATTGCGTGTAAAAATGCGGTTGAAATGGGGTTTTTTCTGGTTATCAGATGGAGACCAAAGAGGCTATGTCCGGTTACCAGAGGTAGTATGAAAAGTACCAACTTGAGACAATAGTCTAAACTGTGAAGTAGGGTCTTTAAGTGTTTAGATCCAGTTGTTTGTATCGTAAAGGTTTCAGTAATATCTTATCATCCCAAGGGAAAAGTGAAAATAGGAATTTATAGTTTTTGGTTTGTTTGTATAATTACCATATGGCTTCAAGTTGAGCAGAGAACGCATTGTTTTGTTTCTTTCAAGTTACCCAGAGCACATTTCTTTCATGCTCTACTTTCCATCTCCAAGGAAAATTACCATACTACAATGCATGACATATTTTTTTCACATTGCATTTGTGGATTGCAAAATGAACGATGAAAAGAATAAGTGGTTCACAAATGCTCTATCAATGGCTAGAACTTCAACTTCACGCATAATACAACATCAGATTCCTGTTTTCTGCAACTCTCCTTGAAAGACAACATATTTAGTATTTTGAATTGCAATTTCTACATGAGCTCACTTTGTTAAAAACACAATGGAACCTTATTGTCAGCCTAAAAATCTTAAACCCTCAACATGAGCTCACTTTGTTATATTATACAACGACATTGCATATACTTTTGAAAGGAATAATATTGTTTTAACAAATAGTGATTAAACTAAGACGTCTGCAAAAACGAATTCAGGGAGTGGGGTCTTCCAGCAATCAAGATACATACGCAAACTACCACCTTATAACCTCCAGCATTCTCCTCCTTTGCCTGCATAAGGACTCTGCTTCTTTATCAACCTGGAATATGTAACCATTTGAAAAACCAATGAGCAATGAAATGCTTGCAATATATTTACGGTTTCCTTACCAATTTCTTGACGGAGACTTGAGGAAGCTATTCTTAAGATAGTCTCATAGCACGATTATGATGTGCACTTAGCAGCCGTGAGAAAGAAGATAATGAGAGGTCCACAACCTTCCCAGCAAGGATAAATGCTAAACAATCATCAATTCAGGCTACAGAAATTCAATTCATCAACCCATCACTGAAACCTTGACAAAGAACAGAGCAAAAAGGACACACTTTCTTGAAAGCCCCCTTGCCTAAAACCTCTATGTAATGCGAAGTGCAAATCACCAAAAACACAATATCAGCACAAATCAACTCATATTCATCAACCCAAATCAGTACTTGATGAAAAGAATAAGACTTGCAAGAGTAGAACAGCTAAATCAAATAAAAAATCGAAACCATACTGTACAATCGAAATTACGCAATAATTGAATTAAAGCCAGAGATTAAGTTCGAACAACTGAACCGTCCGTAACGACCAGTGAGATCAACCTTAGTGAACTCAGCTTCGGCATCGTCCGCTTCCTGGTCCAACGACAAATCTTGAGGCATTGATTCTCGCAAAGCCTTTTGCTTTCGATCAAATCAGACTACGATCGTATTCGGATCGAATCCAAAACCCTCAAATTCAATTTGGGTGGGAACCAATTGTGATTTGTGAAGAGGGCCCGCTAAAAATAGAAACGCATCAGGGTCGGCGATGTGGTTTGGATTTCTGGGTTTTGAGAGAAAGCGAGGAAGACGGTCGAGATGCCCAGCGCCGAGACCACCTGCTGCCTCTGGTAAATTTGGCTTTTACTGCACTACAATTTTTTTGGTCTTCGTTTGACTATGGTTAGTGAACAAACGACCAGCTAACGTTGGTATTCAGCTGTTAGCACACGTGACTTGCACCCTGCTGGTGCAAGTGACCCGACGGTGCATGGAATCCTCTCCGTATCCCTATCATGGTACTTTATTGCAAAATAAGATATTCACTGCAACTTAATTACACAACTATTCTGTTAAGCGGTAAAACGGAACATATGAGTTTTGAACGTCATCTCAACGGTCATCGATCTCCTCTTTCATCTCAACCGCCATCTCCTTTTTCATCTCAACAGCCATCTCCAAGGCCAAGATTGATGGATTTCCCTTTCAAAAATGTGGTGGAGAAGATCACCCACAGAACACCGAGTAGTCCCATGTGCAAGAAGATTGGAAAGAGAGGAGAGTACGGGCAATGGTTTCAGGGGAAAATCAAGCACGAATGACAAGAGATTGAAGTCCTAGTGAGCAAGATCAAAGGAGATAAAGGTTTTAAGGTATATTGAATTCTAAATCCTCCTTTCACAGTATATTGAAGTTGTTCAAATTTCCCGTGAAAGGAAGATTTAGAGTTCGATATACCTTAAAACCTTTATCTCCTTTGATCTTGCTCACTAGGACTTCAATCTCTTGTTCTTGGTGCTTGATTTTCCCCTGAAACCATTGCCCGTACTCTCCTCTCTTTCCAATCTTCTTGCACCTGGGACTACTCGGTGTTCCGTGGGTGTTCTTCTTCACCACATTTTTGAAAGGGAATCCATCAATATTGACCTTGAAGATGGCTGTTGAGATGAAAAAGGAGATCGATGGCGGTTGAGATGAAAGAGGAGATGACCGTTGAGATGATGGTCCGGCCATTGGAGATAGCTGAAGAGAGAGAGAGAGAGAGANNNGTGTGTTGAGCGTTCTGATGGAGGAACTATAGCTAAGGCTTTGGGGAGAGAGAGAGAGAGAGAGAGTGTGTGTTGAGCGTTCTGATGGAGGAACTATAGCTAAGGCTTTGCAAATGTATGCATGTGATGGTCTTTCTACTTTGGCCTACCTGCATCTCTTCTCATCTTCCCTTACGTTTTGCATTTTAAGGTAACAATGATTATCTTCTGATCTTACTTTTGCAGACACCCAGCTAGCTAGCAGCTGGTCATAGTTTTTATTTGAAATCAATTATTAATGTTTGTTGTCTTCTCTATTACCCATACCCTCCTCGATCTTTGGTCTCTCTCTATCTCATTCGAGACTAGAGAAAAAAGATATTAATTTGAGAACCTTAGATCATATACTTGAGGCCAATAATTTCCCATAGGAGAACTTAATTATCAAAGCTTAATGGCTACTGGGTACGTAGTCAATTCTTACTAAAAGCATGCATGAACTACATGGATGACCATTCTAATAATA
>LYNE01006189.1:2414-19213 GCA_001662545.1 Rosa x damascena
TTACCATTATAAATATGAATGGTTCCAGTTCGATAGATTCGGTCCGTTCGTGTAAAATGTAGTTTTGGATGCCTTAACGATCACCAAATTGGCTGAAATTTTGTAGAGATTATCTATACACTAGGACCTAAAAACTGAACGGTTAAGATGTAAAAATATGGTCGGAGAGTGGTCGAAAACCGGAAATCCGTACCGAAAATTCGGTACGGACGTCCGCACCTGAGAAAATTCCTATATATATATATATATATAGCCCTTCCATTAAGGGATCCCTTTTTTTTATCTTTTCTGGGGATAGGGTATTAGACTAACTTTTCGATTACATTTCGCAATCTCAACCGTTCAGTTTTTATGTCCTAATGTATAGATCACCTTTGCAAATTTTCAGTCAAATCGGTGATCGTTAAGGTATCAAACTAGATTAAATCAATAGACGAACTGAATCTGTTCAACCTGAACCGTTCATACATATAAATTGTAAATCGCAGTTTTGAATGTCTTAACGATAATCAATTTGGCTGAAAATTTACAGAGGTGATCAAATTGCAAGTCTTAAGAAGAAGTGCATAAGGATTGCTCTACCTGTGTTTCTAGCCGATCTCTCTCTAGGATCAATGTGATCGTTAAGAAAAGATGCCACATTATTACTTTTGATTTAATATTTTCAACATGTCCTCAAAATAGTTAATTTATTTAAAAATATTAGTTAACATAAATTGCAATTAAAGTCAAAGCTCATCATCGCATCTAACCATTCCTTAATCGTATTCCATCACCACTTAATCTTGTTTTTCTCCCTTAAAAATTCATCAACCATCTTATAATTGCAACGATGAAAAAAAAAACATAGTTTTTCTTTGGTTACTTTGTTTCCTTTTGATTCGTATATAACTATATCCATAGTCTAAGTTGGTCAATAATGAAAAAGGTACATTGTTTCATCAAATCCTAATAAAGTGATGAGTTGTATAAATCAATCAATTTTTATGTTAAATCATAAAATAGGGGTTTAGTTTGGCTTTATGTGCTAGGAATTAATTAATTTTTTTTGAAATAATATCATGTTGATATGTTAACATTAAGGCCATACTAGAGGGTCAGAGAAAGCCCTAGAGGTTTTGTAGAGAGCGGCGACACCATTCGCTGCTCTAGCAGCAACGAGTTTTCTCATTGAGGGTTCTGGACGCTTTTGGGTAACTGTTGGGCGTTGAGGGTCGCGTGCAGCAGCGTTGGAGAAGAGCACTGGTCTGGTCGGGGAGACCATATCGGAGGGAACAAAGTAAGGTTGGGTCTGGTTGTGTTGTGCAGCGACATTGTTGAAGCATGGAAGAGGCGTCAACGTCGGCACCTTCATCTCTGATTCCGGTTGATTGCTTTATTGGGGCTTAGATTATGGCAGAGCGGCGGTTGAGAAAGACAAGGCCGCCGGATACCATGGCGGCAGTGAAGACGAGATGATAGAAGGGAAGAGTTTCTGCTCGTTCTACTCAAGTTTGGGCTTGGGCAGTTGGGCTTGGGCTCAAACTTAGGTTTCTGGGCTCCATGTTGCAGGCCAGTAGGGAGGGTGTCTTACCACTCTCATTGATCACTTAGTGATGGGAGTGGGTCTGGCCTAAGAGGTGGACATTCTTGGGCATTTTGGCCGGTATATGGTCCAGGACTAATCATTTTCCAATCAAGACTGCTATAGGAGTTGGTAATTATCTGGAATAAGATTGGTGTATTTTTTAAGCGGCTTGTGGATAAAGACTTGTTCCTGTTCGTTCGCTAGGAAGTGGCTCTCTGTTAGTACTGCAATTGCGCTCCTGGCTAATGGGGATGCTAGTCTTTGATTTTGCCGTAGAAGACACGGAGTTGTTCTTTGTCTATGGGTTTGCTTTACAAAGCGGGCTCAAATTGACTTATAATGAGTTTACATTACTTAGATAGGAGCTTGGTTGTTTCTGTCATTAAGTGTATGTTAGACTCTAGCTTGTTGGCTGGTCATCTAATGCAATGAACCTTTATTTAAAAAAAAAAAACAAAAAACAAAACAAAAAAAAATACTAAGGCCAGAAATGGGTAGATAAAAAGTTTATGGTAAACCACAGCGATATATATTAGGTCTGATAATTTGACCGTACCCATACTCACTTATTCAAGAAAGCCTATAAACTATGAAAACAAATCACAGTAAATAGGCACCATACTAACACAGGAGTGCATAGCTTCCTAAAAAACAAGAAATTATTTAGAAAGAAAAAACTAACTAAATGGAAGCCTAAATGGTAGGCCTAGGGCTCACCCTAGACCCAATTCACTCAAGCCTAATTGACAGCAGCCCAAAGAGTAGTCCCACTCAAACCCTAGGAAAAACGGCCGAAACCCAGCCCAATGCTTCATCTCCTTCACATGGTGGCTTCAACCACGACCTCGTCGATGTCGCACCCACCATGACCACGTCGCTACCGATCCCAGATGCCTCCGACAAAACAACTCTGACCACCACGCGCCCCATACACTAATATCCAAGAAAACTCAAAACCAAAACGATTTGAGTCCACCCAGATTCCAGATTGATGTCGCCACTAGACGCCGGCGTCGCTGCTAGAAAACAAAGCGGATCGAAATCCAGTCCCTCCCAATTTGCCATTGACATCCCTAGAATCAAAATTGCCTGACCACCTTGCTTCAGGGGTGTTGCACTAGACCTATCTTCAAAGCCCATCCTGCCAGACTTCAAGTAGCAACAGACCTCCCCGAGCCCCATGATGAAAAACCACCCGTTCGGCAGCAGACCATGAAAAGAGGGAAAAGCCGGTGGCTCGCCCCAACATCATGCGCCATCGAATGAGAGGAATTGCACAGAAGCCGAACTTTGGGTTTAGGGTGCATGCAAGCGTGTTGTTTGAAAGAATTCTGCCTATGTGCTAGAACTCTATTAGCTATGAACTTTTGTGGTAGGAATTAATTTAACATGATTGTTTAACATTTATGAAAAAAAATTACAGAACCTTCTTTTCTAAATGAGAATATAAAGTAACAATTTTTTTTTCTTAAAAGAAATTTGTTTAAATTTTTTAGTTGGCAATTACATCAACACAAACTAATGATGTGTGGGCTTGGGGTTGGAATTTGGTAATAACAATTTGGTGCCTCTACATTTTGATGTAGCTTGATAAAAATTGTAATTTTTCTTTTTTTAAATATTAATGGATCTGTCAACTTGTTTAAAAAAAAAAAAAATGTGTGTATGAAGTTTTTTCTTTGAGAATAGAAAAATGAAAAATGAGAAGTTTTCCAAATATGGTGGATGTTATTGAAAAAACTTGGATGTAGAGAGAGTGGATTAGTGAACGGTTTTTGTTTTTTCATTTTAATTTATTTTTGTTACTTATCATAATCTCCTCTAAATAATATTTAAAATTAATATATAGTCTAATGACATAATGCCTTTCCATAGCCATTTTGGCTAATAAAGTGATTGACAGTATAAATGTTTGTATCAAAAAAACCCTAGCCGCCCAAGACCAGAGTTTTCTCCTTTGTTTTCCTATTGCTCGTTCAGCTGCCCTCCGTGTCGGCACAGTCCTTGAATTTCGTAGGCCCGATGTGGACCTCAAGCCTGGTCAATGAGATACAAATCTCGAGCCTTATCGGGTTGATGTGGATCTTTTACCTCGTTGAGGCGATGCAGGTGCTGTCGGACGGGATGTCTAGCTGAGTCTGAGTAATGGATGTGAGGGGTAAAGGTGCTTTCTCCTTCTCGTCGATGATCAATGGCTGTGCGGCAAGGTACGACAGAGGCCCGAGCGGTGTTGGATGTTGGATTCCTTTGCTGGAGATGTAGGGGCGTCGCAGATTTCTGTCGTTGGTTGGCAGGGGGGTTGTTGGTCGGCTGGTCGAGGACGGTTGGTAGGTGGTGCAGCGACGACATAAGTTTCTCTGGCCAAGGGAGGTGATAGGCTTCTTATTGCTCTCACTTGGGCTTGGTCATCTTGATTAAATTTCATTAGCTTAGTTTTTTGTTTCAATAATTCCCTTCATTTGTTGGGTGGTTTAGCTAGAGCTGCAGTTTTTATGGGCTTAGTGGTATGTTTTGCGTTTTGGGCTGTTTAGCCTATTGCCCAGAGTAGATGCTTCTGGGGAAGCCTCCTCTGTGTAGAGAGGTCCCAAAAGTGTTAAGAATAAATTGAGTTGGGAATTTGACATGATTCGATCTGATAGTGTCATATTCTCTTGGTTACTTGGGTTCGGTTGCTATCAACCGCATCTTTACGTAGGGTTCTAGTTTCTAGGGCTCTTAGCAGTGGCTTATTTCGGATGGGCCCATCATAGGGCGGATTATGTGTAATGTTTGCCTCTCACTACTTCTTAATGGATTTATACCCACTTTGATTAAAAAAAAAAATAGTATAAATGTTTGTGTGTGTGTGGTTTTTTTTTGTTGTTGTTGTTAAACTGAGCTTTTACTTTCCTTTCTTGATAGGTATACATATACAAGCAGTTGATGTT
This sequence comes from Rosa x damascena, assembly GCA_001662545.1. NCBI lineage: Eukaryota > Viridiplantae > Streptophyta > Magnoliopsida > Rosales > Rosaceae > Rosa > Rosa x damascena. The sequence continues at coordinate 6,909 of LYNE01006189.1, forward strand.
AACAGTCTTGGTATTTCCATAAATGTTTCAAACTTAAAAGAAGATCAAGATAAAACAAATCGCTTTTGCTCAGGTATGTTGATGTTAAATGTTTCATAATTTAACTAGCAAGTAGAAGTGGCGTCTTATTGTTGAGCAATGAAATTATGATAAACCATTATTGGATCTAGATCCAACGATGGAAAATAAAATAACTCAATCTTTAGATTAATATTGACATATAGTTGTATACTACAGTATGAAGCTAGTCCACAATTATGTCGCAATGTATTCATGCACTTTAAAAAATATTTTTGGAAGAGTTTAATGTTTACATCTATTATATTAAGCAAATTCTTACTTCCCATGGTTAAATTTTTGAAAATCCTATTATGCCCTTTGTTAATTGAATTGTTTAGTAAATAAAAATTATATTATGAGGCTAAAATAGTAAATAAATCAAATTAGTTGTTTTCCCAAGAAATAGTAGCCAAAAATAAGGAAAAAATGCCACGTTTTGAACCGTTATGCTGCCTTCAATTTTTTTTTCTCTTTTTTATTTTCTTAAAATTTCACTTTTTTTTTTTCTAAAAAAAAAAATCACTATTTTTCTTTTTTATCATGAAAGCAATTTGGCATGCGCTCAGAGGCTAGTATCTATATAATTGTGATTTCTTTTGAAAGTCTTTCATCAACATATTCTGTATTTGCAATGCAGTGATGAGTTTATTTAGAAGAATTCTTAAGGGTCTACTCAAACTTTTGGGTATGTAACATCCACATTGCTGTTTTATTCTTATTTATGTGAATATCAATTCTGGTCAAACATAACTAATATTTTTTCATTGTAAACCTAGGAATCAATACTATATATGAAATGAAACTTAAACATCTCCAAATCATTAAGTTTCTACAATGGATGGGCCAAGTTGTAAGAAATCAAAATAATCTTCATGAGATAGTTCCAAGTTCAATGTTCGTAGCTGTAGAAAAAGGGCTGTTGAGTTTGTTACTCATATCTGTGAAGCAAACAACAGACTAATAGACATCTATGATGTAACAAAAGGCAACATATTCCAATTTGCCATCGAATGTCGCCAAGAAAAAATTTATTCTCTTATCTATGGTCTTGAGAAAGAAAAGAGAGAAGATATTGGACTAACAGGAACGATGTCCAACAATACCATGCTATTTAGTGCATGCAATTTATCTCCACTATCACGGCTAAATCATATTCAAGGTGCAAGTTTGCAAATGCAGAGAGAACTTCAATGGTTTAAGGTGAGACACCCATAATTGATCATTTGTTAAACTTTTGAAGTTGAATCAATCATGTTATTTCAACTAGTTGATCTTTCAGAAAATAGTTAAGTCGTGCTCCTCTCTTGGAATCAAAACTGGTCTTTATGTTGGTTTTATTTATTTTTTAAATTATTAAGATTCAAAAATCCTATTATTATTTAAATTGAAGAGTCATATCTTTTGATTCTTTTCCAAGGGTTATAAAGAGTTCTATAAATACTCAACTCTTGAGACAAAAAGTAGAAGACTTTGTACTTCTCTCATTCTCTTACTCTTCATCTTTCTTCTTTCCATTCCTATTTCCTAATTTTTGGGCAACCGATAAACACTTGGCACCCTATCTATTGTTAGTCATGCAAAGTGGATTAGACATCCTGTGAGACTTCAAGGATTGTATCTTGGAGCTGTAGTTGACCGTTATGACCTGCACGTAAGGAGACGTCTACGGCTTTAGGATAACAAATGTCGTGCCTCTCTTGTACTCATAGGCTTGACTCTTTATATCTCTTCTTCTTTATATTATTTGTGTCTATATGATGTGCAATTGATTTAATTGATTTTGTTGCTTAATTAAATTTATTAAATATGAATATTTGATACCATATATCCAACACTTTAAAGGTGTGCAATTGGTTCTTTAGTGTGTCGCAAACATGTTCGCACATTTATGTTCATTGTGCAAACAGAATTAATAATTAGTTACTTCATGACCAAATCATAAACTTTCTTCTCATTAAAATGCAGGAAGTGGAGAGTACGGTACCTTTTGAAATGCATGATTGGCGAGATATTGTAACTAATTCGACAGCGGCTGAACTATTTTCTGTAAACCACAAGAAGTTAATGGAGGAGGCAGAAATGTCAATGAAAGGGACGAAAACTTCTTGTACAGTTGTTGGTGCTCTCATTGTCACCATCATGTTTGCTGTAGCATTTACAGTTCCTGGTGGAAATAACGGTGACACAGGCATTCCAGTGTTCATAGATAAAAAGTTGTTCATGATTTTTATAGTTTCAGATACTATGTCACTCATTTCTTCCACAACTTCGGTGATTATATTTTTGGGAATCCTCATCTCACGTTATGCAGAAAAAGATTTTCTCAAATCCTTGCCCACCAAAATGATGATAGGTCTTTTCACTCTTTTTCTGGCTATTGTTGCTATGATGGTCACATTTTCTTGTGCCCTTATCATTATGCTTCATGGGAAATATTCATGGATCGTTCTTCTGAGCATTTTGGTTGCAAGTGTCCCAGTGTCCTCATTTGTTTGGATGCAGTTTCCTCTCCTTATCGAGACTTTCATTTCTACTTATGGACCAGGAATATTTGACAGAAAAGTAAAACCTTGGCATTAGAGTTGATGTTAATCGTTTGCTTTGCTATTAGCCATTGAGTTAATAAATCCAACGTCAATTTGGAGTTTTATTTTATATATCATTTGGAAAGCAAAACAACTATTCTATAATGTATGTGTTTGGAGTTGGCAATAAGGTATTTTTCAATAACCAACTGATTTCCTCTATCTATTTTCTTCTCCATGTATTCTTTTTTAATTTAACCTGCTACAACTTAGAATTCAACAATATGAACAATTTATATTGTCAGTGTTCATAAATTTTCAGCCTAGCTTATGTAACATAAATAAGGGAGTCTCCATAAAGGCAATCTCAGCTCCAACTCTCCAATAAAAGAACTTAACGTTGACCAAGTCAACGGAGAAAAAATAATAACTCAGAGATCCTTGGCCGGGTTTATCATCTGGGGCTTCTGGGCTGCTTTGGTGATCAAATGGAAAGATCCTTGGCCGGGTTTCAATCAATAGTAACTCAGAGATTGTCAATTTAAAGAAGCAAATCAATCAATATTAATCATCTATCTTATTCGTTGATTGGGTCTCCATTCCTCTTGATTGATTCTGGAATTAGGCGTTTCAAATGGTCTCAGGTACATTCCGTTCATTGGTGGATCCGCGTCTCTTTGGCTTTGGAGGTACCGATTGCAGGTTCGTTCTCAGTCGGCTGATCGTGTGTGAAAGAAAGGATTCTTGGTGCACTGGTACTCTTCCCGGTTAGTTTATTTGGTGCTCTGCTTCCTCAAAGCTCAGGTACGGATCTTATTCCTTCACTGGTTAATCATCTTGGGTTTAGTTCTTTGTAGTCCGATGTGTGTCTCTCAATTGATCACTGCGTGTCTTTTGTTGCTGTTAGTTATCTTTTTGATGTATGATTGTTAGGTTAAATTATGCTCTGTTTGCTTTCTTCATATTTGAAACCAATATAGATTCAAAAGGTTTTATTGATCTGCTTCGGTCCTTAGTTATGGTTGATGTGATTGATTCCATCCATATTTATTAGCTTGACCTTGCTTTCGGTATAACTCTCATTTGGAATTGGGTGACTCTAGCTGTCATTATAAGTTGGATCCTTGTGATTTTAACTTACTTGTTTATTCTTATTAGAGGTGGCAAACGGGCTGCTAAGCACGAGCATAGCACAGCACGGACCAGACACACTTAAAAGAGGCCCGGCACGGCCCAAGCCTGTTAGTGGCCAAGAACGACCCGAGCACGTTAGAATAACGAGCCGCGTTGGGCCTAGGAAGATTGGTCCATTGGCCCGACCCGGCACGAGCACGACATATTGTGGGCCGGCCCATTACAAACACAAAATTTCATTTTGTTTTAAAAAATATTTAAAAACCACAATGATGAGAATTGAATTTTAGACCTCTAGACAATTCCACCAATGCTATTTCTTTATATTGTCAAAATAGTGAAATAAAACATTATATCCTTATTTTGACATAAAGTATTTTTTCTAATCTCATAATAATACAACTATAGAATGAAGGAAATAATAATATGATACTAAATCTTCATTATATTAATAAAGATTAATCTCACAATAGTATACTACAAGTAATATATTTTGAGTTATTTTTTTCTTTCTTTCTTTCTTTCTTCTAGTGGAATATAAAAAATATTAGAAAACTAATCTTAAGAAGCTAAGATTAAGAAAAATATTGTAGAACTTAATTTATTTTAATTTTCTAAATAGTTAAATAAAATTAATTTTTATTTATTCAAATTAAGATTTTAAAATCGTGCTTTATAGTGGGTAGGCACGAGCACGGCCTGGCACGATATGGGCTCGGGCTATGGGCCGGACCGAGCTTAATGTTTAAGTAAATGGGCTGGCACGAGCCCGACACGATAATAAATGGGCCGGCCCAAGCACTGCACGAAGCACGATTAGGCCCGCTTAAAATGGGCAGGGTCAGGCCGGGCCGGCCCGTTTGCCACCTCTAGTTCTTATCATGAATCTTTTTAATAGATTCTGGGTAACTTGTTTGCTCCTTTGTTTCTTGTTCAACTGAATGAAAAACTCAATAATGACCACACTCCTAGCAAAAAAGCAAGAGACTCTATGGAAGACTCCAATGAAGAGCCCTTTGGATGTAATAATTTACAATGACAATGCTATGTTGGAACTGCCATGGTTGTTCACGGCAAGGTTTAGTTGTGCAAACTACCTTTTTACTCTCTCTTTTGTATGTGGATGTTTTGTGTCTTTACTCCCTTAAAAACTTAGTATAACAGGTACCTCATCAGGTTGGTAATTTGATGAAGGACAGTAGCTTGCACCATTTTATAGTCTGTAAGAGAAATATAATTCAAGGCCATCAGAGATCTGCAAATTAAGAAGCTTGAGTAGTCTTAGTGTAATACTCCAGAAATTCGTCATTATTTTTCGAAGACTGTCCAGAATTTATTCGATGGTTGTTGGTATGTGTACGTAGTTTGAGGATGAGGTAGAAGTATTTCGGATGAATAATTACTCGACACAGTCTATTTTTGAGGGGTCAAAGAGTTGAATTTTTATTCATTTGGTTTCTCTAAAAACTTCCTTCATAAAAGTCGTAGAGCGCGTCGATACGAGTTCGTGGATATGCGGCACCCGAAAATCAGAGTTCGTATGAGAAAGTTATGGTCAGCGGAAATTTCTACTAATTTTGGAAAGTATATAAATAGAGGTTTATGTTTTAGGAATTTCATTATTTACATTTTCAAAAATTTCTCTTTTTGAAAATATTCTTTCTCTCCGTTCTGTCTCATTGAAACCCTAGGATCCGGAGGTTTTGTGTTTGACTCGACCCAAACCCGGAAACCTGACCCCACTTTTTCGGCCAATTCCGGCCACCTCCGGCGACGGCTCTCGCTCAGATCGACCCAGACTTGCCTGGCGGTTCTTCTTGTGGTGGTGGCTTGCATCGAATCTCACCCACGGTAGCGCATCGAAGCCGCGAAGATAGAGACAGTCGGACTCAATCGGAAATCTCAACTCCGGTGACTGCCAAGGGTGAAACTGGTCTTGTTCTTCTCGTGGGAGAATCCTCGTTCGATCCATGGTGGTGGTTTTGGATGATTTGCACCGGAGCATAGTCAACTCGAGGTGAACAGTATATCTCGGCTTGTGAGCTTGATTCCGGCTGATCTAGGCTGAGTTGGTTCAAACTCCAGGTATTAAACTTGCTCCACTTGGTATTATATCCATTTTGGACAGTTGGATTGTTGTGGTTTTGAGTTTGGCTAGTGGCGGTGTGCCACCACCTATGGCAGCACTTAGCGGCGTTTCCGGCTATGTCATGGGCAGCTTTTGATTTTATATATCATTTACTCATTGATACGAACATTGGGGGATTCGAACTTTAATCGCTTTGTGTTTCGAGTACTGAGATGTGACTATATGTGATTAGGTACTTGATGAAGTATTCTTGGACATATATTTTGTGGGTGTGTTATCTCTGTTCTGTATAGAAGACTCAGCGGGATTTAGAAGCGAGTAATCTCACAATATTCATTTACGAACGAGTTTACCTTATCGTTTTGAGAGTTATTTATTTCACTGCAAACTACAGTTGGTATTAGTAGCGTTCGTGAGTGAATGACTACATATATATATATATATATATTTACGTGAAATATGTATATTCTTATGGGTTGATGGGTGATTTAAACAGTATGTATGATGAGTTTCATTCCATTATTTTGAGGCTTGGCTTTTCGGGAGACAATATGTTAGGAATTGGGAATTTCTATTGTTTGAAAAGTTTCAAAATTTTGTGTGAGTTCCTTAAACGAGATTTTAAATGTTTTGATCTAACAACCGGTGATCTGAAGATCTGAGAGTCACAGATTGTGATTTATTCTTTGGATTTGATTTAACATTTTGGGTCCAGAGTGACTTGCTTAATTTAATGAATCTGACGACCGGGGGTCTAAGGATTCGGAGGTCACTGGTGGCATCTCCATTTGATTTGATTTAACATTTTTGGTTCCAGAGTGACTTGCTTAATATTTTGATCTGACTTGCTTAATATTCAGAGGTCACGAAGGTCTGAGGATTGAGAGTCGCAAGTTGTGACATCTCTTTGAGAGTTATGTAACATTTTGGTCTTGAGTTACCGCTTTTAAATGTTTTGATCTAAAGGTCAGGGACCTGAGGACCCGGGGTCACTGGGAGTGACCTCAGCCATATACATCGGGACTCCACACCTTTGGCCGCGTGTTGTGGATACGATCAGTTAGAGTTCTAGTCCGTTGCTATTGTACTCATGGGGAGTAGATGGGAGTCAGTTGATGCTCATGAGTATGTATTTTAAAAGGGAGTTTGGGGATTCTTTCTTTTAATGTTCAGGGTGGACTTGTTTTTCGTATTTATTTGTTGGGGCAACAATTTATATGATTTGATCATTGAGCTGACTTTTATTGTCCAGGTTGGATCGAAGTATCATATTCGATTTATTAGGTTAACAATAGATATAATTTGTTGTGTTGTTGATTTTCATTATCCAGGTTGGATTGATTTATCATATTTTAATTGTCGGAGTTTCAATTAACATGATTTTTTCACGGAGAAACTTTTGTTGTATTTTTTTTGGAAAAGAATATTGTTTTTGGGAAGCATGATATGTGTTCATTTTTCTTGAGTTGAAAGATTTTCCTCGTTTTGGTGTGAGTTGTGTGGTTTTCTATTTTGAGTTGCTCATACAAGCTTTCATAAGTTTACAAGGTTTGTTTTTTGGCAACCCAGTGCACTATTCGATGGTGTAGTGGTTAATCATGCAGGTTAGGGTAATTGTGACTGAAGTTGAGTTTCTAGAGTTGCAGCTTTACTGTAGGAAGACAATTTTGTAACTTTACTGTTATTAAGACTTCCGCTTTGTAGTAAGCTCTGAGTTTTTTTTTTAGCAGAAATAGTAAGCTCTGAGTTGCATTTACTTATTATTTTGCTATGGAAATTTAATTTGAAAACTTATGTAGTATTTGAATATGCGGAGCGAGTCTGTATTGACATAGTGGGTTCATGGCAACAGTATGTATTTGGTTTAAAAGGAAAAAAAATTTCAGGTATTTTGTATTGATGGCTGAACCATCACGCATGTTGTGGGATTGTATTTGATTTTTAATTTTGTTTAAAAATCAGGGCGTGACACTTAGTCCCTAATAGTCACAAATCAAGCACGATGATTAGCTCAAACATGAGCAATGTCTATTATAAAGAAACCGTGTTATATTGGGAAATTCTAAGGTAAATACATTTATGTTATACACATATTTATAGATGTGACAGTAAATTTTTTTATCTCAAGTTATCAGTTTCAATTATATGTAAATAGTGGTAATTTTTTCTTTTTCATGTAGCAAATTTAGTTCAATTAAATTATAATTTTGGTTAAAATAGATGAAAAATGTGTGTATTGTAAACATCCAAGAACCATAGACAACCCCGTATTTTATTATATTAACATCTTGTAACAAGTTTCTTCTACATTTCTTTTCGAGGAGTGAATCCCACACTCATTCTTTCCGTTTTTGATTGAAATTCTTATAAAAAAATTAAATTACTAAAGAAAAATTTAAGTTACTAAAAAATAAAATACGGATTGTGAATTGTAAAATGGGGAGTGTGAATTTCACTCCCCTTTTCTTTATATATGGTACACCTTCTTTCCAAGCCAAAGCCAGCCTCTCTCGCCTGGTTCGCTAGATATATATTCTCAATAAAACAGTTCATTTTCTTGGTGTTTGCACCTGTTTTTTGCACGTCGACCTACTAAGCTCTCGCTGTTGGATGAGAGAGAATTTTGGCTGAGATTAAGTAAAGGCCAAGAATGAAGTCACTCGATCATTCGGCCGAGAATGAAATTAATTGAAATGAAGGTGTTGACCAAAATAAGAGTTTCTCGGTCACTCGATCGAGATTATAGTTTTGAGTCGTATGACTGGGCGTTGTTCGATCGAGATTAGAGTTTTGAGTCTGAGATAAAAACATCGTTCAATCACTCGACCGAGGTTTGAGATTTTGGGTCGAACGACCCAAAAGATGATGAAATTGGATCACACGGTTACATGGTTGGAAAATCCATGTTCAAATGAGTGACTACGTAGATGGGCCGAGAAGGAGCTTAGATATGCTCGGCCAAGCCCAACTGACAAACATCGGCCGAGGAGTCCGTTCAAGGAAGGAATCCTCACGAGGAAAGAATTTAAATCAATTAAGGATTTCAATTGTGAAGATTCCAGATATTAGCCGAATCATAACATTTATGGATGAATCAACCAAAAAAAGGAAGATGAATCCTACTTGAATTCCATGTGTTAGAGAGCAAGTTAGCCTAGGTTTTTGATTTGTATATATAGCACCTTGTAACTCATTGTAAAGGGTCCTGCACCACACAAACAAATCAATATACAACTTTTACTCTCAAACTTTGCTCTTGCTATCTCATAGGTACTTTACCTTCGATTCAACTTTCATAACTTGTTTTCATTTCTAGTTTTTTTCTATTTCAATTCAGTACTTTACATTCAAGCATTTTACTTTCTTGTTCATTTACTTTATATGCACTTTCTTTTCGCACTTAGGAGTAGTTCATAACGTAGAATTATCATCCATTGATCTTTTTCGGCCAGTCCGAATTGGGTCGATGTGATTCGCTGTTCAAACACACATAATCTCACAACGCTTTGACAACCGAGTCCATTTCACCTTCGTCTTCACCGTGATCTGCGAGTACCTTCACCAGATAGATCTCTCGCTTGTCACCTGAACATTTGAGTTTACTCAAGAAGTGAACCTGATAGAAGATCCCGGTCAGGATTGACGCCTAACCGAAGTCCTTGCAACAGAGGCATTAGAACCTAACGGCCGAGCGGGCTCCTTCCTCGGCCTTCAATCATTTGATAAGAAGTCAGATACAAGCGCAAATCAGATATGAACCTCGTTCGGCCATTCGGCCGCGAGTTGGCACGCCCGCACAATTTCAGAAGGACAATTCAACCACAGGTCCCTCGGCCCTCATTTTGGCCGAGACGATTTTGAGGCAAACACTTAGTTAATTGATTTCTGGACTAACTAGTGCACCAATAGTTTGCCAATGAAATAGTTAACTGACTTTTGTCAATGATCTAGTATTTCTACTACATCTCTGTCTTGGTTTTCTAAGGAAATATTATTCTTGTCATCAAGACCATTATTCACTTTTTTTTTTAGTGTCCCATTACTGTCATGTTACTAACTTCTCTTAATTATCACGGTTCTATGCACTCCAATTGAAAACGGAAAAAGGCGTCACCAATTTCGTTGAGCACTTTTTTTTTTTTTGGAGATTAAACATCAAGAGGTGTTATTGAAACACAAAAAGATTACACTGAGACAACAGCCTCCCAAAGGAAGCAACAACCACCAACAAGGCTAAAAAAAGCCCAAACTAAGAACAAAACAAACAAACAACAGCCACCAACTAACTGCAACCACCGACAAGAAGGACGAAGCAACCGAGCCATGGCAAAGAAGTCAGCAACCAAATCCAACCATGTCGAACGCGCAGGAGTGAGACCCATGCCAAATTCGATGCACCAAGCCATCAGATTTCCAAGGATCAAAGCCAACACCATCTCCACCACATCAAACCAAATCTGCCAAGAACAAAGTAACCAGATAAACAACCAGATAAACTGGATGGAAGGATCGGGTGAGATCCGGTAAGGGATCACAGAAACAGGCACCACAGGGTACACAAAATCTTGTAGCATCACCCAATGCGATAGGAGGTAAACCCCACTTTGAAAGCTCCAAAGAGCGAGAGAACCGATATTGGCAGAAGAAAGATGAACAAGGGGAAGAGGATGAAGACAGAAGAAACTGGAAAAAGGAAGATTGGGAACAACAAGAACCAAACAGGGCCAAAACGGAGACAAACTCTGAGTAAAATCGCCCGGGACAACAGACGGAAAGAAAACTGAAAATAAAAGGCCGAGCATAGATACATAAAGACTCACGAAGAGGGAAAATTGATTATCAGTACCTCCCCCGACTTTCAAGGCAAAGATCCAGATCAGAATGATCTAGATCTGGCAAGAAAGGGGGGAGGAGGAGGAGTAAAACTCAAGCGGTGGGTTTGTTTAGAGAGAAGTGAGAGTTTCTCTCCCTAGAAAAGTGGAATGTGTCACTACTTAAATATGTTGAGAAAATTACTACACGCCATATTACCATATTCTAGTCTAGAATCCAATTTGAGGTTTGAAGAATTAGTTGATGTGATATTGCTGGTATGTTACATTATATCTAAACCGTTTGAGTCGGAAATTTATGATTCAGGCTATTTTTATTTGTTCATGTTACAACTTCTTGTTAATGGGTCTTTGGATGTAATTAACTTCTTTTTTCTCACCTCCTACATCAGGGCTCACATAAATAACTCAATTCAATTGGCCCAGACTACTACCATATAGCAATGTCACGTTGTACTCTGGGATACGAGTAGTGGATGTTAAATATGGGCACCTGATCAAATGCTGAAATTTAGCCCAACAAGAACCCACTTCACTAAAAGATTTATGTGCTCACTCACTCCATGCAAAAAGTCAGTTATGGGCTCCAAAAACAGAGCTTAGCTCTACCAAAACCACAATGACTTCTGATCTCAATCCCAACTGCATCAGCACCTGAAGGTATACGAGAAGGGATTGCGTGTGGCGAGGATTCGCGAAGAGATGATAGATCTCAAGGCGTTAAGGTCGAAGACACTCCGATTCATCTCCACCATTTATTTGCAGATGAACAAGTCTGAGAGCATGATCAAATGCGTGAGGGTGTTGAGAGAGGGCGACACAGGTGATTAGCGCCCTAGTCTTTTGGTGATGGCCATAAAGGCTTGGTTGGGGAAGTACGGTGAAGCCTAGAAGGAGCTCAGGCACAATTGTCCTGGTTCTCTAATGATTAAGACTGTCTAGCAGTGCGACTCATTAATCATAACGATATCATTTGGATTCAGTCTTCTCCTTCGAGGTAGAATGTGTATTAAAGTATTACTGTTGGTGACTCATGGAGGAGCTTAGGGCTAGTTTTAAATTCCTGTTTTTGACTAGCTAATTTAATTGTGAGTTGTAGAACATGTTGATACAATTTTGGTGGAAATCGGAGAAGTTTGATATTGATTTTGAATTTCCGAAGTTCGCTATCATGATAATCGATTTACGAGAATCTGACCATCCAATTTCTCTCGGTTCTACCCTAGAACCTTTGAATTAACGAATTGGTGTTAGTGGTAAAATTTGAGTTGAACCGAGAAGATTTGGACACTTTGGTTTACGAGGGGTTTCCGTTTTCATTTTAGAATCGTATTCAATTTAATTTGTGATGCGGCTAAAATAGCCTCACAATTTAACCCCGCAAAATGTAGTTGTTAGTATAGGATAAGCAGGGATCGTTCAGTCCGGGGATTGTAGGGTACACCTAAACAAAAAGGTCAATTTAAATTAGTAATTAATAAAACAAGCATTTATCTAAAAATTCACACAAGAAACAACCATAAAAAGGGGGGATTCAACTTTTGGTTTCTAAGTTCCCACGAAATAAAACAAAAAGATAAATATATACATGTGATCGACTTCTTCACACTCAAATCAGAATTTCCAAATCATATCAACATGCAATGAATTATTTCAATCTAAACA
>LYNE01006191.1:15205-25280 GCA_001662545.1 Rosa x damascena
CGTCACGCATTTATCATATACAATTCATTTGCTCACACGATCATATGCGCACTATTACGTTCATTTATGCCAACGCATATCAATGCAACTCACATTTGTTGCCCAATCCAACGAGCATTCTACATATGCCTGTTTTTTGTCTTTGTTATGCAAGTTTACGAGTCCCTTATTGCTTACGGAGTTCGGGGACTTGTAGGGGCTCCGTACCGCCCGGTTACTTATGCTTGGTGACATCATGTGTATAACTCCCCAACCAAGAAGCTCCTCTTACTTGGGGACTTGTACATACCTCCAACAATATGGAGTATTTACTACATCACCAAGCATAATTAACACTCTCTTTGGGACACCCACAAGCCATGGGGAGGCCCAACCGCTACTTGCATCTTGTAGCCCTATGTGCAAGCTACGCTACGGTATCCGGAAGTTGCAAATCCGTCGCCGAGAAACCACCTTTCCGGCCTTGCCAAGTTACCTCCACAATATGCTTTTCTAGACTAGAATAGTGACTTTGAGTCCCACATCTAAGAAAATGTAAATGAGGGAGCCTCCTTCCCCTATAAAAGGAGACTCCTTCTCACTTACTCCACATCCAATTACATACTTTGTAATCCCCTTTGAGGGCCTCAAGGCTCAACACACATAGTTAAACATTCAAGTGGACGTAGTTTCCCACTAAGGCGGGAAATGAACCACTATACTTCGCTTGTGTCGTTCTCTCTCTCTCTCTCTCTCTCTCTCTCTCATTCTTTATGCTAACTAGAGATCCCACGGATCACCAACGTTAACAAAGTACAAGTCCCCCAAGTCCCCAGTCAAGGAGGATAATCTTGGTTGGGGAGTTTCCTAGCGGTTTGAAGCGTTACTTCTGCTAGACTTGCAGAAAGCATAATTAGCGTCAGTGCGTTGTCAACCATGGATTTACTGAGAAAACGCTTTACACCCTTTCGGGTGGGCCCCTGATAGGCTCCCCAGGGAGTCCCCCACTGCCCGACTAAGATAGACCTCCGTTTGGCAGGTGTATTGTTTGTTGAGGGGAGTTGCACTGAGCAGAGTGTGTTGGGTAGCGAGCCCAATCTTTGATACCCAAGTGGCGGGGTCAACGTGCCTGATCAGGGCCGTCGAAGACTGTTTGACGTGTCCCCTTACTTTTCCCCAAGGATCATGTTTTGACTGCAACGCCGCTTGGCAGTCGTTTGTCAAAGTGAGGCGTTGCCTCGGGAATCACCATTGGCGGAAGTCCCCCTTTCCTGGCGGATCGTGTGTCGACAGTAACGCCACGTGGTGGTCGTTGTCGAAGTGAGGCATTGCGTCGGGAATCGCCATTGGCGAAAGTCCCCGCTGAGGGAGAAATTTCGCTAGCGGTGATTCTCCTAGCGGAGACTAACTCACTTGCAAGATGGGAAGGGAGAAGTTCCGCTAGCGGTGTTGCGCTTAGCGGAGACTATCTCGCTTGTAAGATGAGAAGGTTCCACTAGCGGTGTTGCGCTTAGTGGAGACTATCTCGCTTGCGAGATGGGAAGGGAGAAGTTCCGCTAGCGGTGTTGCGCTTAGCGGAGACTATCTCGCTTGCAAGATGGGAAGGGAGAAGTTACCCTAGCGGTGTAGCGCTTAGCGGAGACTATCCCGCTTGCAAGATGAGAAGGGAGAAGTTCCGCTAGCGGTGTTGCGCTTAGCGGAGAATATCTCGCTTGCGAGATGGGAAGGGAGAAGTTCCGCTAGCGGTGTTGCGCTTAGCGGAGACTCTAGACGATTGGTGATCCTCCCTTCTGATGGTTACTTAGGATAAACGCTTCGTATGACGGTGCTCGACACGTGGCTTGCACGTACTGGGTTAGCGTGTGGAATGAAGTCTTCGCAGCACACCAGTCGTTTCGCCATAAATGTGAGTAATTATGGACTTTGTAACCGAGGCGACGCCTCTGTTAATCCGGAGCTTAACTACGATCGTGGGCCAGATGTATGGTCATCGTGTGATGTCGTTTTTTAGCGGACGGCGTGGATTAGCTTTATGTTGACATAAAAGAGAGGGAAAGCGTGGGGGTTTAACACTTTGAATTGTTTTTCTGATATCATCGTCTTCGAGCCTCCCTTGAGATCCGAGAAGAGACAACTGCCGAGTCGGTGGAGCCATCGATCCTTGAAGGGCGAAGAACTCGTGAAGAGAAAACAAGCGCAGTTGATCAGATCAGTCTTGATCCTTGAGGTTGGTTCTCTGACTCCCACCCCTGCTCTATTGGATTTTGTGCTTTAATTCTATCAGTTTTTGGGTTTTCGTTTTGGGGTGCACTCTGTTCCTCCGTGTTGTGTTCTGGTTAGAGCGAGTGTTTGGGGTGGGTTTTGGTGTTTGACAAAGTGTTGGGATTTAGGGATTTGCTAGATGGTCGAATCTGAGTTGAGTGTATGGGCTTGTTTGTTCTTGTTTTGGCAATTTCTGGGTTAGTGTTCTTGATATTCTTGGTGGAAACTGATGTAGGGGTAGTTTAGATCTCTGTGTCGACTGACTGGTTTGGGTTTTAGGGTTCGTCATGGCTAGCATCATAAAGATTTCGAGCAGTGAGGATTTCGGGTCTGGCGTGTCGGTCAACGTGTCGGATAAGATATTTATTGACTCGTTGCGTCCGTCTGCCCATGCAGGAACCTCACTGTTTGAACCGCTAGAGATCGAGCCGCTACAGACCATACCTTGGGAAGTAGCCATAGGTCATTGCGATCGACCCGAGAGTTCTAGGGCCGCCGAAGATGTCACTGCTGGCAACAGGCGCGAGGAGAGGTTGGCGAGCAATAGCGCCGCTAGTGGTTCTGTTGACGGTGGAGAAGTGAGCGATGAAGACGTAGAGTTCTCCTGGGTACTGAGTGACGGTACCGCCGTGGATGAGGCGGGAGGACGAATGACTGATGCCGCTATTGCACGTCTGAAGCGGGTGTTCTGGCTGCCTGGAGTAGTGAAGCTACGACAGCCACTAAAGGACGAGAGAGCGTCGTTTTTGCTAGCGGGGTATGCTGCCATGCACGAGGCGATCTTCGACCAGGGGGTAACATTCCCGCAGCTCCCAAACCTTCAAATCTTGGTGTGCGAGTTCTGCATCACTTTTGGGCAAATCTGCCCCAACGTGTGGCGGTTGCTGATGGTGCTCAACTCGTTGTGGCGTTTGTCCGGCTGAGGGGCCAACTGTGGCGGAAGTGCTGCACTTTTACGAGTTGGTGTACGTGAAGCGCCAAGGTTTCAGTGGGCAAGTGAACCTGAGTCGTCGCCAGGGGGCGCCCAAGTTGATCGAGAACTTGAAGGACTCCATGTCTCCCTGGCGGGGGACCTTCTGTGTTGCCGCCGCCGGATGGGAGTACCAAGTGGGGACGAACACCGACGGGCCGACGTTCAGGATTAAATCGGAGTTCCAGCCTATCCGAGGTTGTCGCGGGCCTCCGCTGACCAGAGTTGGCCCTTTTTATTATATATATTGTAATTGTCGTAACGTTCTAACGAGTGCTTCCTTTTCTTTTGTAGCGGGCCTGCGGTAAAATTTGACGCTCGAGGAGGAGTGCCGCATGACTAGAATTAGTGGCTGTTGGTAGAATCGCAATCTGCTTGACCTCCACTTGCTCATTGGTTGGGAGCTGCTAGTTGCCCAAGAGTTGACACGCGCGCTTGGTAAGTATCCTCCGCTGAAAGTGTCTTGTAGCGGTGTTTTCGTTAGGCTGACGTATTGTTGTTTTGCAGATTCTTCGCCGGGTAATTGAAGAAGTCAGGACGCATTTGCCTATCGCATCGCGCTGAGATCAACAAGTTTTTGGAGAGCATGTACGCCTCCGGACTGGAGGCCCAGCATATCGCCGTCGATCCTCAGATATTGGTGCTGAGCCAATCTAAGGTCCCTGTGGTGTTGCCAATGCCTCACCACTCCCACCTTGGCCCTGATGGCACACCTGCTGTTCAGGTGGGAGGTGGTGGCGACTGCTGGGCTGGTGGAGGTAACAAGGCCCCTGCTGCCCCGGCCCAGCATAGAGAGAGGGTGCCCGCAACTCGGCGCGGGTCCCAGAAGGAGAAGACTATGCTGCTGAGTGGAGCTGTCGCCACCGTGCGGTTGGAGCCGCAAAAGAAATCTAAGCCTGCCGCTGCCACAGTGCCGGTACTGCAGAGGAAGTGGCGGCAGAATGAAGGCGAGGAGGAGGACGATGAGGCGGAGAACATTATGGTCTGCCAGCTGAAGAAGGCCAGGCAGGCCCAGCCGCAGATGACCGCCGGGGTCGAGGGGGCGGGTCGAGCAAGCGACCTGGACTCATTCTCTGGGTATGCAGAGTTCCTGACTGACGAGGAACTGGAATTTCTGTATCACCTCTGCGAGCGGCTTGGGTTTGGCGGCCTTGCTGGGATTCAGCGCTCGACTGCCATTGACTAATCGCCGTTCAGCTCGGCCTTTGGTAACATCTCCGTTGGGCTTCTTGAGATGTTCCAGGCGGCGGTCAAGCAGCCCCGGCTTGAGCGGCAGCTGCAGGAGGAGATCAAGGGTCTCGAGAGGGAGCTTTAAGAGGCTAGGGACAAATTGGCTGATGCGAAACGGCGCCTGACCAAGGCAGTGTGTGACGTTGCAGATGCTCGCGGTAAGCTGACTGTCGCCATTGAGCGGGATCTGCAGCGGAAAGACCGTGTCTCCCAGCTGGAGCAGGATATATCCCTGCTGAAGGATTAAATGGAGGCTAAGGTCAAGAAGATTGCCATCCTTCAGCGGGATTCTGCCGCCAAGTTGGCTGAGGTGAAGAAGCTGGAAGGTGAGATCGCCCAGCGGGAAGCGGACAGGAGCCGCGCTGAGTCCGCCTCTGTGGAAGCATTCAAGCAGTCGGCTGAGTATAAAAAGGCTATGACGGAGGCCGCGAAGGCCGGAGCCGCTGCTAATGTGGACCTTCTGAAGCAGAGGAGCGCCATTGACTGGTTCAAGGCGTCCCAGCCTGCAGGGCCGTCGGGACGGACGGAGGCTTTGGTGAGCAGTGTGGTTGCCGTCCAGGCTGAGCCAGCCCACTCAGGGAGTGGCGAGAGTGGTGCCCATCCGCAGAAAATAATTGCTGTAAATGAACCATAGAAAACTACCAAAGAAATCTGACAATGATAGCACTCTATGATCACAAGAACAGAACTATAATTATGCAAGTCCCCAACATAATATGAAAATTAACATATGAAGCGTCTGCATTGTGATGTATACTTTATACCTCATACATAGTCCTCCTTTAGCTTCTGAAAAATTTCAGAGCTATAAATGCTTCAAATTGAAGCCTGCAAAATCTCAAAGAGAATCCTGATCCTCTTCTCAATGTCCAAAACCAAAATGACAGCTTAGTATGGATCATAAGCAGCTACTCTTAGTCTTCTTATCCTGCATAAAATCAAATTTCCAAACACAGGCATATATGTACATATATTTCGTAATTTACTGCAGTCATACAAACACCAAATTCAAGCTGCAATAATAAAAACTTAACTGATAGTTCATCATCCAAATAAATCAGAAAATACAAAGATGTTCTTTAATGAAAATTACATCAAAGCTGAGCTTCTAAAACAAGTTATAAGCTCCCACTGATTCAAACAACATCTAAAGACTCAACTAAACCCATATTCTTAACATGTTCTTTAAAAACTGCAACAGATAATGGTTTAGTGAATGGATCAGCCAACATATCCTCAGAAGACACATGCTCTACACTAATTTCATCAAGCTTTACTTTCTCTCTTACCAACAGATATTTTGGATCCACGAATTTAGATTTTGAAGATCTCTTATTGTTCTTTGAAAAGAACACTGCAGCACTGTTATCACAATATATTGGCAAGGGTCTGTGTAAGGTATCTATAACTTTCATGCCTCTAATAAAATTTCTAAGCCACACTCCATGAATAGTTGCCTCATATAAAGCAACAAATTCAGCATACATTGTAGATGTAGTGATACTAGTCTGTTTCACACTCTTCCAAGAAATAGCGCCACTAGCCGACATAAAAATAAAATCAGAAGTTGATTTTCTTTGTTGCTGAACCTTCTGCTTTCCCACAAAATTTGCATCAGAGAAACCAAACATAGCAAGTTCTTGACCATCTATCTTCTTATACACTAGCATATAATCCTTGGTCTTCTGCAAATATCTCAAGACCTTTTTTCAGCAACCCAATGTGTATGTCCAGGATTAGTTTGAAATCTTCCAAGTATTCCCACTGAGTAGGCTATGTCAGGTCTAGTGCAGACTTGCACATACATGAGGCTGCCTACCAATGAGGCATAAGGCGCGCTTATCCCTCATTGCTTCTTGCTCTAAGCTGTTTCTAGGGCATTGATCTTTATGCAACATATCTCCTTTTGTCATAAGAGCATCACCAGGAGCACATTTTTCCATCTTAAATCTCTTCAACACCTTTTCTATATAATTCCTTGGAGATAATCCCAAAAGACCTCGAGTTCTATCCCTGACAATCTCTATACCCAGAACATAAGATGCATCTCCTAAATCTTTCATATCGAAGTTTCTAGACAGAAAAGACTTAGTTTCATTAAGCAAATTTAAGTCACTGCTAGCAAGAAGAATATCATCGACATACAAAATCAGAAAAATAAATTTGCTCCCGCTAGTCTTCAAGTATACACATTCATCAAGAGGATTTTCTTCAAAACCCAACTTTACCATTACAGAATCAAATTTTAAATACCACTGTCTCGAGGCTTGTTTTAATCCATAGATAGATTTCTTAAGTTTGCAAACTAACCTTTCATTCCCAGAAGCAATAAACCCCTCAGGTTGTGTCATATAGATATCCTCATGCAAATCTCCATTCAAAAAGCAGTTTTAACGTCCATTTGGTGTAATTCCATGTTATAGTGCTCAACTAAAGCCATAATAATTCGAAAAGAATCCTTTGTTGAAATAGGGGAAAAAGTCTCATTGTAATCTACCCCTCATCTCTGCGTAAAACCCTTCGCCACTAATCTAGCTTTATGTCGTTCTACACTCCCATATGAATTTTTCTTTGTTTTGAACACTCACTTGCAGCCTATAGGTTTGACATTAGGAGGCAACTCTGATAATTCCCAAACTGCATTGTCTCTCATAGATTGCAACTCAGACTCCATAGCTTTCTTCCACTGTTTAGATTGAATACTATCTACAACTTGTTTATAGGTGACAAGACACTCTCTTCCCCTAAATAAAAATCAGTTTCTTGTAAGTAAACTATGTAATCATCGGGAATTGCTGACCTCCTTACTCTCTGCGATTGTCTCAATGGTTGAATAGGTTGTGGTTGTGGTTGAGGTGGAGGTTCTTGCACTACAAGTTTATCTAGCATCTGCAGATCATGATTGTGATGATTTTCAATGGGAATGATCGGCTTAGGAACATGATTTTCTAAATTTTCTTCATCAAGAAGTGTACTAACAAAAGGATGAAAAACTGACATATATGAGAAGAAGGTTTCTGAATTTTGATGTTGCTGAGATAAACTTTTAGCTACTGCTTCTTCTTGTTCTATGAGAAAATCCCTTAATTCCTCCTTTTCTTGCAACTGAGTTTCTTCGATAAGCTTTTTCTCCTGCCGATTATATGGTCTAGCCTCAGCCTTGCTTCCCCAAACGAGTAGATGTGCCAAACTAGGTTTTCTATCAATCCAAAGTTCAAAGGGAGTTTTATCTATTGCTTTACTAGGCACCCTATTGCATATATAATTTGTCGTCTTCAGTGCCTCACCCCACAAAAATTTGGGAAGTTCAGTAGTGCACATCTTGCTTCTAACCATATTCAACAATGTCCTATTCTTCCTCTTAGCTACCCCATTCTGCTCAGGTGTCCCCGGTGTTGTGTATTGAGCTACAATTCCACATTCCTCTAAGAACAATGCAAAAGGTCCTTTATGTTGCCCAGTTTCATCATATTTCCCATAGTATTCACCTCCTGTTAATGCTCAAGTTTGGCGGTAGCCAAACCTTTGTTTAACGCGGGCCCGGTGGGCGGACCTTTACTCCAAAGTTCTAGTAACTTCCGCTGAACTGCAAGACGAGACAGAGCGTCAGAGGGAGACCGCGTTGGGCGGTCTTCTCTTCTCCGATGCCTAAGTCAGTCACAGTGTAATGACAGTACAATAATAGTAGAGTAATTAATGCGTAATTAATGAGGAGAGAGGAGAGGACCTTTTATAGGTGAGGAAGAGATTGACCTCGTTATTGTTTCCGATGTGGGACTGCTGTGCTTGGATTCCCAGCGTCTGGAGCTTCTGATGCTATCTTGACGCGGCGCGTGGCGGCGCGTCAGCGGTGATCTGGGGGCGTTCCGGGGCTCGAGCGGTAGCCCGCTTGGCTGTGCCCTTGCCGGTCATCCCTTCGGCGGGAGTTGGTACCTCTGGCGGTACGATGAGCGTGGCTCATTATAGCTAATTATGCTTGTTTTGGCACATGTAGGTACACCTCCCTTGTCAGATCTCACTACCTTAATGTTCTTTCCAACTAATTTTCAACTTCCGTTTTAAAAATCTTAAATTTTTCGAGTGCTTGTGATTTTTCTGAAATAAGGTACAAATAACAAAACCTAGAATAGTCATCGATGAAGGTGATAAAATAGTGGTTCCTACATATGGTTTGGGTCGAGAATGGACCACAAATATCAGTATGAATTAGCTCTAAAGGTTGCAGACTCCTAGTTGACCCTTTCTTTCTAAAGTTTGTCAGCTTTCCTTTAATGCAATCAACATAGACATCATAATCAGAAAAATCCAAATGAGGCGAAATATTTTCTTTGATTAATTTCTGCATTCTTTCTTTAGAAATATATATGTCCTAATCTTTTATGCCAAAGAGTAGAAGATTTTTCATTGATTAAATTTCTTTTGACACCAGCAGATTCAACAAGAAAAGACTCATTTGGATATGAACATTCCAATTGCCACAAGCCATTAAATTGAAAAGCATTGCCAACAGAATTATCATAAAATAATTTCCACTGAATTTTATTAACGAAAAAACTGAAATCATTGTCAACAAGTTGAGAACAAGAAATTAAATTCTTTCTCATGGAAGGTAGATAGAAAATATTATCCAATTCTAACAAAAAACCAGATCAAACCAAAGCCTAACAACTCCTATGGCCTCTACTGCAACCTTCATTCCATTCCCTACGAACAAGTTTTGTTCTTCTTTATTTGGTGTTCTCCTTTTTATGAATCCCTGCAAGGTATCAGCTATGTGAATAGGGGAACCACTATCTAGGCACCAAGAATTAGAAGGAACATGTACTAAGTTAGACTCAAAGCAAACAAAAACAGAAAACATACCATTTTTTGTCAACCAATTTCTGTATTTGTGACAGTTCCTCTTTAGATGCCTGACTTTGTCACAAAAAAAGCATTTGAAAACGTTTGAGTTGGAAGTTTTGTTATCTTTAATTAGAAAAGTGAGATCCTCCAGCAAAAGATGAACCCTTAGAAATTTTTTTGAATGTAGGCTTCTTAACTCCATAGTTCTTTGACTGCCCTTTTGTCACCAAATTCACTGTGGCAACAACTTTGCCTTTCTCCTTCTTAATCCTATCCTCTTCTTGCACACAAATGGATATGAGTTCATTAATCGTCCACTTATCTCTCTAAGTGTTGTAGGTTGTGACTAGTTGACTAAACTGAGGAGGCAAAGAAGAAAGAGCTAAATAAACTAGCCATGGATCTGCTACAGGAACTTCTAGAGTTTTCAGCTTACTTGCAATATCAATCATCTTCAAACAGTGCTCCCTAACACTTCCATTACCATCATACTTCATAGTCGAAAGGGTATTCATGAGATTTGTTATTTCAGCTTTATCACTTTCCTTACATTTTTCTTCAATGGTTGCTAGAAAATCTGCGGCTCTCTCACAAACAGGAATCCCTCCCCTCACTATATCAGTCATTACCCTCTGCATAATTTTTATGTATGTACATCCTATTGTTGCTCTCCCATTTTTCAGCTTTATCATTTTCAAGTCTGGTGCTAGTAGCAATAATTTGTGGTAGTTCGGGAACTCTAAGTGGCAAGTCAATGTCCATAAGTCCTAGAGCTATTTCTACATCTTC
>LYNE01006192.1:2497-13777 GCA_001662545.1 Rosa x damascena
GAATCTATTCTAGATTTTGGTTTTTAAATATTGGTTTTGAATTTTATTATTATATCTTAAATTTAGATTATGCTTATTTAATATAATTTTTATTATTTAGATTGAATTTTACTAGAATTTTTTTCATAAATAGTATGTTAATATAATATAATATAGGTTAAAACTGCCTAACCGACCGAACCAAACCAGCTTTAATTGGATTAGATTGGATCAGGTTAAGCTTATTTTTTTTAATGACCGGTTGTCCAAAAGGCTTAAACTTCTCACTTTAGTATAGAGACGGTTTAGAGTCAAAACCGATCCAACCCAATCCGTGTGCAGCCCTACATCCTACAAAACGTGGAGCACATATACCAAGCCTTCATTTTCAATCTCATCATTCACCATCAAACTGTAACACCTTCTTTTTTAGTAGCCATTATCAATTTCATTGTTTATGGTTCCTTAATTCTAACATATTTTAGGTTGTAATCTTTTTTTATAGTAATTTACCGAATGTTATGACGCTATTTGATGGAAGTCTACCAAACGTTTGTGTATTATTGAGTGAACCTTGTTGAACATTGATTACACGCATTTCTATGTACGTAATTGCACTTAAATACTATAATTAAGCTAATCTTCAAGTTATTGATTTGTAATTAATCTATTTTTATTTATTTTGTAGTAAATAAGTGGAGTTGCGGAAACGAGGAAAAATGAAGCGAAATTGGACTAATTTGGAGTTTTTAATAAGATGACAAAATTGATGAAGCCGGTCAACTATAGTCAACATGATCAAGGAAGCCGAATCCAATTATTCCAAGATGATGCTTTCGGATGTACATCGAGACCGGAGAAGAAGAAGAAAACAAAACAAAAAAAATATATGGGGTGGAGATTTGTTTATTAAATTAAATGTTTAATTAACAAACATAGTGTTATGGTGCTCCACGTGTGCTAAAGGGTTTGAACTTTGAAATCAACTTTTGCTTAATTAAATCATCCACCAGCTGCACGTGATCTTCTATCAGTTTTCTTTTTCTTTCTTCTATCCTTGTCCACTCACAAGATGCCATGTGGCAGCCTAATCCCGTGTCTCACTCTCAAGTCTCAACGATAAGAGCCACTCACCCACTCTTAATTGTTCCTACGCCGGCCAAACACACACACACGGAGGGGCGTAGCCAAGACAAGGGCTACTTGGGCTACAGTCCAAGGGAAAATTTGGGCCAAAGTCGACCAAGTATGGATATAGCTCAATAAATAAAAAAATTATATACTAATGCTTCTAGGTCGACTCTCAGAGTCTCAGCTCTCCCCCTGTGGCGTTGTCCGGCTGTTTCCATTTGCTTCCTCCTTCCAGCCTTCCAGAGTTCCAGGTTCGATTAGCAAGTCTCGGCAGTCCGCCGAGCCACCTCCACGGCTCCACTGCGCATCTGCGACTCCTTCAACTTCAAGGCTTCAATCCCAGATCCCAGGTATTGGATTTTTGGTTGATTCATTATCATTGCTGATGGGTAATGGGTTGTTGATGATGGGTTGATAATTGAGATTTGGGAATGTTTTGGATTTTTGGTTGATTGATTGTCATTGCTGTAGTGGGAATGGGTTGTTGTCTTGTTGAATGTTTGATAATTGATTGTCATTGCTGATGGGTAATGGGTTGTTGATGATGGGATGATAATTGGGAATGGTCGAATGAGTTTTGAAACTACAAGCCTACAATGATGTTTGGTAATGGTTTGGAATGGGTTGTTCAGTTTGATGATGCTTGATATTTGATAATTGATTGGTGTTTTATAACACCAAGTCACCAACCAGTTTTAAATTTGGGCTTGTTTAGTTGTCAATCTTAGTTCAAAATATTCATGGGTCTGTCAGTAAGCTTAGTTGATGTTTGGTGTTTGATAATTGCATAATTGCATTACTGATTTCCATCTTGCTTGTTAATTGTTATATATATATATATATATATATATATATATATATATATATATTATAGGTATTGAATAAAATGACGGATCACCGAAAACCTTGCGGTACAAAAATATTCTAAACTGGACTACAAGTGATACTCCATCAAGTGGTAGTGAGAATGAAATTGGGAGTGGGAGTGGGAGTAGAAAAGAGTTCTTCGCAAAAATTTTGTATGTATAAAATTAGCCCAACCCTCCTGTCATTCCTGGCTACGCCCCTGCACACACACACACATATCATCATTCTCCCCTCTCGGGTGAGAACCCTACAACGCCGCATAACACATTTGGGTAGGGCTGGGTGTCCGAACCAGAAAAACCGAGGACCCGACCCGAACAGAGGAAAAAAGTCCGATTCGGTTAGGTTTTAATATAGGAATTTTCAGTTCAGTCTTAAGCTCAACCCGAATGCATATAATCGGTTCGGTCTCGTGCTTCAAATTTTGAGGGACCGAAAGCCCGAACATACCAGAATCTTGTATCAGTTGCCACATACCTCCCTCTCTCTTGATACCATCTCAGCCCGAAATTACCAATTTCTGAAAACCCAGATTACCAGCTGAAATCTCCCTCAGTCCCTCTCCCTCTCTCTCTCTCTCTCTCTCTCTCTCTCTCTCTCTCTCTCTCTCTCTCTCTCTCTCCGTCCATTACCAGCTCCTGCATCACTTTCCGTCTCAGAAATCCTCCTTCGCCAGTGAGTCCTTGATTGGATGTGAAGCTCTAGAAGTTCGCCTCCGTTGTTTCGATTCTCCCGTCGCCATCGTGGCTCTTCACAACTCAGTTCGGTGAGTAATCTAGATTTAAGATTTTTCAATTTGACTTTTTTGATCCTGTTGATCTGTGAATGAAATTGAAATGTATGAGATAAAATTACTTTGTGTTGAACACAGGAGATAAAATTCCAGCTATTGGACTTGGGACATGGCAGAGTGGTGGGTTTGTGTTTAAGGGTTCACTGAAGAGGGAAGATGTTTTCTTGACTTCTAAGGCCATGGCTGATTCAGATAGCATATGGAGATGTCTTTCATAATATGATTAATTGATTCTGTCATAATATGTCTGTTATAATGGGGATTGGGGAGGAAGAAAAAAGAAGAAGAAGAAGAAGAAGATATGAAGAAGAAGAAGAAGATATGAAGAAGAAGAAGAAGAAAAAGAAGAAGAAGAAGAAGATATGAAGAAGAAGAAGAAGAAGAAGAAGAAGAAGACTAGAAAAGAAAGAGAGAGTAGAAACTAGATTGTGAAAGAGGGTTCTGGACTTCTGGGTTCTGTTTTGTTTCATTTCTCCCGCCTAGGATGAAATAAATATAAACTTTGCACAACTTATACCGAGAGCGTCTGGTGCTTCAGTGGTTGGGAACAAGGCTTTCGTGTAAGAGGTCGGGGGTTCAAACCTCGTCTCTCACCCAATTTTTTGTGTATTTTGCATAAAGCTGGGAAGCTGGATTCTGGGCCCGAAAAGCCGGAAGACCGAACCGGCACGTTTAGGGTTGGTTTCTATTTTTGAAAAAGCCCGAACTGGCCCGGACCAATTGTTTCGGGCTCGGTCTCGGTCTCACCAAATTTCGGGCCCGACCCCACCCGAGCCCAGGCATACATTTGAGGGTAGCTTTTAGGCTGCTGTCCTCTCCCCTTTCCATTTTCCCCTCATCAATTGTTGATTATTTTCTTTATCTTTCTTTTGGAAATACAAGAAGAACTCACTCAACCTTCAAGAAATCATCATCAAGAGCACCATACCTCTATTTTGGGTAGTTGAGTAAAGAAATTGTTTGGTTCAAACTAGCCTATAGCTAGGAGTGACCAAGTCAAGTCTCCCCTCTCTTCCTTATTATCTATTTCATATTTTTCTATACTTTTGATGATGTATTTATATATGGGTAATGAGTAGTTTCTTTGGGAAACTAGGGTTTGAACCCTAGCATGGGTTTGATGTAATGAATATGTTTTGATTTAATGCATGGTT
Organism: Rosa x damascena; assembly: GCA_001662545.1. NCBI lineage: Eukaryota > Viridiplantae > Streptophyta > Magnoliopsida > Rosales > Rosaceae > Rosa > Rosa x damascena. The sequence continues at coordinate 6,422 of LYNE01006192.1, forward strand.
TTCAATTTTGTGTTTGGCATATGTTCTATTCTATAATATATGGCTTAGATGCATGATTAGAATCTTGATTAACTCTTGAAAGTGTAGATGAGCATGTCTAGAACAAGTTAAGGGACGTAATCACTTCTCTAATTTATGATTAGGACACTAGTTTAGGACATGGTTAGTTACAATACCAATTTCGATTGCCGTATTGGCTAGCTTGGGAACCTTGATTCTAGAACTCTTCGCCTTTTGGTGCACTAGAGGCCCTAACAAGGCTCTAGATTGTCCCAATTGAGTTTCTACGACCCTTGATCAGGAGTAGGAGTACCATATAAGGAATCTAATGACTCATGAGTCTTGAAAGCCTTGGGTACGGTTCTTGATGCTATTATGAATTGCATGACCATTGTCGGAACATATTTGTGCATTGAATTTGGCTAGGAAGATACCCTAATGACCTAATTTCCACTTCTTACTTTTCTTTCCTTTATTTAATTTAGTTGTTAGTTAAAGCTTTCATTTAAATTCTTGCAATATAGTTATTTGAAATTCAATTACAATTTTCGGTGACAATTTTTACCTTATTGTAAATAGCCAACACTGTAAGAACATTTTGGCTTTAGGTGAATGAAATAAATGACTTTGATTCAAAAAAATAATACATTTTTATCCTCCATAAGGCCATTTATGTTAAAAAAAATATATAAAAAAAATAGCGTTGTGAGAGAAAGGAACACATCGACACTCAATCCACTGTTGAAAGGTAACCAGAGAATGGATATCTATTCGGGTCAGGTTTGGCCTTAAATGTTTAAGTAGTTTTTTTGTTCGTCAACGATAGCTTTTTGAAAGATGTCAAAAGTTTTTCAAAATATTAGTTTATTGAAAGTTTTATTGCCTCCCAATAAAAGCTGTTATTGTTCCCTAATAAAAAATTTTGGTGGATGATTTTGTCGGTGGTAGATTTGTTCAAAGTTTAGTGAACTCTAAGGGATTATTCCATAAAGGACTACCAAACATCTCATTCACTATCAATAAAGTTCTACTGAACACATCTCTAATTTATTTTTTTTTAGCAAATTATTCATAAACGTCTTTCTAAATTAAACTTATATTATCAATTAAGTTATACCATACATTTTTCTCCTCAAACCCTAACCTTTGGAGCTCTACGCTCCATCAATGGCGGCCTGCAATGGCCTCTATCCTAAGCCACATGCTGCTGGCCTTCTAACGCCGATCTTGTGCGGCGACCACCAAATCTATCCATAAACATTGTATCACCATGTTTGCTTCTCACCGGAGTAAAATTCTATAAGATGGATTGGCAGGCTGATTTGATGCGACCCAAGGTTCGGTAGGCAAGAGATTGGTGGTTCCAGGTTCATCCGTCTAGAGGTCGACTTAAGGCCGACCTATACTTGGCGAGATTGGCGACGACGGAGAGTAAAGTTACAGATCAAGGCTGGTTGACTGTTTTTGGTAATCAGCGTGAAGGACTGGAATGGCAGCCAATAGTCGAATCGGGCTAGCCGAGTTTGGTTGCATATCATTCATGGCAGTCGAGCACATCATGTGTTTAGAGTAGGACGACTGCGCGTAGACCTGTAACGACAATGGCATTGAGCGTGGGTCTTGCCATAGGGCTACTGTGTGAGGAACACGAAGCAAGGTGTAGATCGAAGGGGAGGCGCAATGCGGCAGGGTAAGTTTCTGCAGCGGTAATGGTGGATAACGCTAGTCGTGGGGTGGCGGCGATGATGGAGGACACGGTCATGCATGGTGGTGTAGCCAAAGATGGAGTGCCCTATTTTCTTTGGGTTCCCAAATTAGATTGGGGGCCCAACTCAGTTTGGGTGTCCAAACTTTTTTGGGTGCTCAAATTAAATCCTAATTGGGGGTCCAAAATTATGGCTTCTGGTCTTATTGGGTTTCGTATTTGGGATCCAGGAGGATTAGCCCGACTAATCATTCTATCTGTAGTGGGTCTATAGTTATGTTTCATAGTGTTATAGGCTGGCTAGGAATAAGTAAGCATTGGTTGTCTAATGAGTGATGCTAGCATACCACGTCCTAAACTTGTCCTAGAGTTGGCAAGAGAAGGTATATATCCGTGCTAGGCTTGAGTTGAATGAAATAAATGACTTTGATTAAAAAAAATAATAATAATACATTTTTATCCTCCATAAGGCCATTTATGTTTTTTAAAAAAAAAATCCCATGTACTCGACGACGACGACCAATAAGGCCCATGTACTCGTTTTGTGAGTAGTACGTTCTCTGGTAATCATATCAACGACAGCAAGATTGCAGTTTTGATTTACACACCAGGTGTTTGAAGAAATGGCAGAGAGAGAGAGAGAGAGAGAGAGAGAGAGAGAGTCGTTTCTTTTATGGAAAGTATTTGTCCGTCGAAGATGGGTCGGATCAACTCAATAAGCATCTTCTGCTTCATTTTGTCCATCAAACTTTAAATACAAAATCATTTGTGTCCCCAAATTTTTTATTTCATCATATGTGCCCTTGTATACTCTAATTTAATCAATCATAGCCAACTATCTCATCTAGTCCATCAATTTCTTCACAAAATTGTTGACGTGACGAGCGCACTCAAACCAATACCATGGGATCAAGTAGAAAAGATTGACGAGCAGTTTATAGTATCAAGTAGAAAATCACATGCACTTTTCATGATATTCAATTTTCAATATCATTTGTAAAACTTGGCTAGGCAAGATTTGCAGACACATTCAAAACTTCAATATAATCTATAGTTCCCAAAGCCTATGAAACCACATTGATAATCTAGACTATTGCTCTATTGAGGCATTGAACTGAAAAGACTCAATAGAGAGACATGAAACGTACATGAGCAAGTTTCGGTAAAACTTGATCATTGGACTTGGCCCAACTTGAGAATTAAAGTGCGAAATGAGTTCAAAGAATCATTCATTTATAAGTAAACACACTATAATTTCCGTTTTCATGGGATTTCAGGCATTCAAGCTCTTCTTTGTATGTTCCCTGTCAGCTACTATCATTTTGTTAAGACCAGAAAAGTAACAAGTAAACAAGCGGTACTTCACAATTTCATATACTGGGGATTTCAGATGCATATCCTGTTTCAAAAAAAACATCTTAGGAGCAGAGGACAGTTATACCGAAGGTAGGGAGCAGTACAAACAAGAGTAATCCCATCGATGGCAAAATAAATTTGTTACTCATCAATTTGCTTCAAAATTATCTAAAGCGTAAAATACATTTAGAGATATAATGAAGTGTTGATCGATCTGTGTAGAAAGATAAAAGATTACAGGGCAAAAGGTTTCTGGTACACATGGAACTGCTTGCATGCACTTAATTGAGGATCCTGAAACAAGCAAAGCAAAATGGCGCATCAATGACAAGAAATTGCAGTTGTTAAGGAAAAATAAATATATCCGAATTAAATTTAACCGGATGCTTATAAACTAATGAACTCATTTACAGATGAAGCTTGTTTTTATATAGAAACCCATCGTGACATATAACGACGACTATCATTAAACCTCAATACCAATACAAGAATGTTGTGCAAGCTGTGCAAGCCAATACCTGTCTTAGCCTACCACCACCAACACTTCCGCCTGTTTGAAGCATGCCGGCAAGATATGTAACAGCATCCCTACTTCGAATGTTATTACGCATAAGATCGAGTAAGCTCCCATATGTGGCTGCCTGTCCACTCTCGATTGCTTGGATGAAGCAGGAAGTCATGGTACCTGTTGGTGTGATCTTGGATAACCCCCAAAATCATCAATCAGATGTTGTGGAAATTGAAGCTATAAACATTACCGAACTCGAGACATTTTTTTTTTGTCAAACTTACTAATTGTGTTTCCGTAGAGGTTTGATGGTCAACACAGCCACTGATACATATAACTTCTCCACCACTTGTTCCTTTCCATATGCCTGATGCCTTTTCCCATGTATAGTTTCCACCCCTAAATCAACAAGGGATATCCACATATAAAAATCTTATTTTAGACAATGACCATTCAAGTAGGTAGATATAGAAAGCAAAGCAAGAAATACATAACTTCATATTACACCCACTAACCCGTCCATTCTGCAAAGCCATGGCAAATCCAGTATGGTGCCACTATGAGAACAATCTATAATTGCATGAAGCTTGACCCCATCTGGAATTGGCCTAACAATTGTTGCATTTATCCAATCATCAACAATCATACCCTGGGTTTCGAACTCAAGGGGACAGAGGGTTTCATGATATCTATCTTCTTCATCATGAGGATACAGATTCCTCAGCCTTGAAACATGACCAGAGAAGTAAAACAGAAGGGAGTCACCATGTTGACATCCTCGTACAAGCCAACGTAATTCCCTTTCAATGTTGTTTTTATAGGGAATCTTACATGGGTCAGTTTTTTCTTCTGCAGTACAAAATATGTAAGGAATTAAGTCAATTAACAGTATAAACGTTAGAAAATAAGAATAATAAATACAATTTACCAACGACTATTTACTTTGCTTCGTATTTGACAAATTATTCGCATCAAGAAAAATTTGCAAGATTTTCTTTGAGATGGCCGGATATATAATTCTTCTGTAACATTGGTTACCAGAAAAGGATAATTTCATACAAGAAGGGGAAAGGTTATTAGGAAGCTTCTCTGTTTTTTGAAAGAAATGACACACCAGAAGATAACCCCTTTTGTCAACTCCTGATCATGAACAGACTGAAGAACAGGACAAGATTGATTTGAGTGATTAAAGTACTTGCAAGGTACTATAAATGACAATAACCAAGGGATGCAATATCGTCCTGAAAGTACTGAAGCTGTGTGCCTACTAGTCTTGACTTAAACTAGGCCAGCTCTAGTTTTTCTATTAGCTACCTTGCAGGAGAGCATTAAGCCAACTATACTTTGTTGCAATAGTACGCAACACTTAACCATTCCCCTGTCTTGTTCGTAAAATAACTATTGCCCTCACAAGGGAGCAGAAGTTCAACATGCATGGGATAACAGAACAAAAATGGAATTAAGAAGTCAGGCAGTCCCCAGCCCTGATACAACTACTCTATAAAAAAAAAAGAGTACGGACCACTGCGGCTCTGCAGTTTCAATGTAAGGTTCCTATTTAGTGTAAACCTCAGCATATGAAATTCATAAAGAGTCCAAAAAGCCTAAAGAAAACCCCCATTCGTGATCTAATCGATCATCAAGTCATGCAAAATTCATCACCAACAAATTTTTCATATGCCACACCGTATGTCAAGCTAATTATTGGTAAAAGACTTGTTCATCTAGCAAGCAGGAAGACGAAACTGTTAAACTTCCATCAGGTGATGTATTTTAATTTTCTTCAAAGATGACATAAAAAAAAAAATGATGGTTGAATCAAGCCATCAGATCAGTAATCAGCTTTCTAGGCACTGGTAATTAGCTTACCAAATATGATGAAAATCACCCAAAAATTAGACTCTTATCTTCTCCGATAACTAAATCATTAGCTTTCCTATATACAACATTTACTTGACAAGATATCCAACTGTCTCCTCATAAAAACTACCTACCCTAAAGCTTCGAACAGATCCATTTCTCAAGTCTCAGCCTTTATATGGTCTAAAGAGTCGTCCAATATAACACTTAAATATAACAAGCAATGTTCATGAACATGATCGATCCATACCAGTGAGCATGGTAATGGAATCTTCCGGAAACTCGAACTCGTTGATGAGGAGATTACGCATGCATTTGGCATCATTGATGCAACCCTTGAGCTCATGCGGCGACTTTTTATACGATATTCCGCAGATCACCGCCTTCTTCGGCCTGTGCACTTTCGGCTGACGTTCCGGCGGCGCGTGGTTGTAGGGCGAGGGAAGAAGAGTGTTGCCAACATAAAAACTTCCATTATGGTCCCCAGCGGTTCCAATAACTTGATTATCAGAAACAGTAGTGCAAATGCAACCTAAAAAGACATTGTAGACTACAGCACTACGCGGGGAGCGGGTGGAGCCCGGAGAGTTGACCTCAGAAGGCAGCGGGATCTGGGTCTGGCAATTGCTACAGTAGCCCATTTGTTGTCGTTGGCCACCGTTATTGCTCATCACCATTGTTGAAGGGGAGTGAATGTTTTTGAATCTAAGGATTTTTTAGACGAACAGAGAGAGATAAAACCGTGAGGTTGGGAGAGGGAGGGTCATATAAGTACAAAACTGTTGACTTCATCGTTTTTGTTCATGGTTTGGTAAGGAAATTTGAAAACAAATTATTATTATTCTAAATATAACAAAAGCGCGGTTCACTATTTCCGACTGTTTATCACTGTTCACTGCCAAATGACGTTTTTGCCCTTTCAGTGTTTCTTCAACTGCTGGTTGCCGTAGGGAGCAATCCGGAGAGATATATCAAGAACGATCCACAGAGAGATAGGGAGGTTAGTTCCTTTTTAGCCGATTTGGCTTATAATTTCTGGGCTGTTGGTTCATTTCATTTCTGCTTATGAATTTGTGATTGATATCAATTCCAATCAGAGAAATAACTAAGGATTTTACGTTCCTACCAGCGTCGATTTATGATATCACATCATCCCAGCACTCAGTGCCCATCTTTTCTTTTGCTATTCCAATCAAAACCCGTTTCTAATTGATTGTTGGGTTCTTCAAAATCGGCTCTTTAATTTGCCAATTGGCCTGTAAAAATTTGATGGTTTGTGAAATTCAATGTTGAATTGATGTGTGTTTGTTCCATTAGCTTTCAATTCCGATAGATTTCTTCTGCAACATATCTTTAATTTGTGTAATGGTGTAGTATGTAAGTTGCCTTTTTGTTTGTTTTTATAGTTTCGATGGATGACAGTGGTAATGGATAGATTATTTGGTTGGTTAATCAATTGAAGAATTGATGGCCTTGTATCATAGTTTGTATATCTGGGCAACTAGGTGCTCAGTAAACCTTTAGTAAAACTTCTAATCTCTAAACCTGAGACTGTAAACTGTTTTCCTTGAATTAGTTGTGTGGTTTTAAATGTTTAGCTATCCTTTGATTTTGATCAATTTATTTGACACAGGCTAAAATTCTACACTACATTGTTGTCTAAAGGTGTAGTATTGTATCACAAGTCTGTTTTTTAATTAAAATTATGCATTAAGTTTCTTCTTTAAAACATTTGGATCAATCAAGTGACACAAAATTTAAATTCCCCGTTATCAGATTTTAACAATTCAATAATGTTTATCACAAGTCTGTTTTTACTGTTTCTTCTTCCTTCATTTGTTTTTAGGCATTAAAAATCTAATTTATTTTTTTTTTTTTATGTAGTTCAGACTGAAAAGTTGCATATAGTCAAGAACTTGCAAGACCA
>LYNE01006193.1:7022-21341 GCA_001662545.1 Rosa x damascena
TCTTTTAAGTCCTGGCATGGAAATTACACAATCACCATGCAAGAGATGAAGACGAATCGTACTCTAGTTTCCTACCGTTCTGCCGCTGCACCTGTTCTTCAATTTTGTTTATTTCCAATTTCAAAGGCAATGTAATTTTGTGAGAAAAAAAGAAGCTGAAGATACAAGATAAAATAGAGGGCAGGCATGATTGTTATCATAAAAATTTAATGATCTATGAATGTCGTGGTTTTTCTATGAAACGTTATAGACAGATGGAGAAAACTAGTGTGTATGACACATTGACACGTGGTTTATTTTGTATAAATTTAGCTAGTATCTGAGGTGCTCTATTAAAGTTCAGACTTTTTTTTTTTTTAATCAAATGGAGAAGGGGAGCTCTAGGACATGACCTAAAAGATCGTTAAATACTTTTTGTCTGGTGTACATAGTATGAAGATATCAAATTATGAAGTTTATATATTAACTTCCACCATTTCCACGTCTCTCTTTCTCTTCTACTGGAAAAGTAGGTCCATGAGGTCAGATCATTCTGGGTTTGATTTCAAAACCTGGCTTTCCATTTGAGGAAAACGAGGAAAATCTCTATTTCAATGGAGCCAGCAAAAGCATTGTTTGGTGATGAAAGCAAATAGAGCATAAAAGATAACGCGAGCTAGAAAAGAATCTTTAACATGTTGCTGTTAACTTAATTTTAGGTGTGACTAGTCCAAACAGGAATATGTTTTCTTATGTTAAATGGAGAGTAGATTTAATCATAGATCTCTCATCTTGATCTTTTCGGAACAAGATTTCTTGTAATATTATGTGATCTTTGTACTCTTGCCTCTCCATATAAAGAGTCATATTATCAATGAAACATACACAGTTCTCTCTCAAATTATATCATTCTACAACACGATATCACAACAAGCCATAACCCGAGCACCAAAAAGCCAGAAAATCTCTAAAACCATAAAACCAAAAACCACCACCATGAGCTACCTCCTCCTTGCTCCCTAGCATTCCTCTGCAAGCGCCGCTTGTGCCCTTGCGTCTTCTCTTGTGCCTCTGCACATCTCTTGCTCATCTTTTTCCTACTAGCTCCTTCACGCACCAACAGCTATAAGGGTTCTCCGAATTACTTCAACCAAGAAATCAAGCACCAAAAGGAAAAACCAAGTAAGTTTTTGAAAAAGTTCTTACTTTCTTACATTCTGTGTTTTTTTTTTCTTTTTGTTCTCGGAAATTCTAGTATCCCTTGCCTACACCTTTCTCTCATGTGGGATTGAAGCGGAACTGTAGGGGTTCGTGCTACTCTGAACTTTGGTTTGTTGAAGCCTTAAATGATTTTTCATTCCCGATTGTTTAACAGACTCTCGTTGCTACTTCTTTAAATCATGTGGAGATTATTGCTCTTCACGAAACCGTTCGTGAATGTATATGACATAGATCCATAACTACGCATATTCGAAGTACTTGTTGTTTGAAGTCAACCTTAGATGAACATACGTGCATATATGAGGATAATGCCGCTTACATTAAACAAATGAAGCAAGATTTCACAAAAGGCGACAATACCAAGCATATACAAGCACACATCGCAAACATTCTTTCATAGTCAGGAACAACAAGTTCTCCTCAAAATTGAAGTGAAACAAATCTGATCTAAGGATAATGTGGCAGATTTATTTACTAAGTCATTGCCTAAGACCACATTCGAGAAACATGTGTATAATATCAGTCCACAAAAATTATTCGAGCTCCTACGATTATAGAAATCAAGGGGAGACATTGGCACCAGGGGGAGGTTTGATGCCCACATGGCATTCTCTAAATATGATGTGTGTAGTGCTTTTTTTTCCCTTCGACAGAGGTTATTTTTGTCCCAAAGAGTTTTTGTTACTCAACAAGTTTTTAACGAGACAACTTTAAAAGCATCATCGATGTTACATGATGTCATGTTTGGATGTTACAATAGGGAGACCAAGTTTTAGGTGTGCCTAGTACAAAAAGGTATATGTTTTCTTATGTAATAGGAAGAGTAGATTTAATCATAGATTTCTTATCTCTTTTTGGAATAGGATTTCTTGTATTATTTTGTAATTTTTGTACTCTTACCCCTCTATATAAAAACCCCTATCAATGAAACATACCTAGTTTTTTTCTCAAATTCTATCATTCTACAACAACACATTAAAAGTTGTTGGTGTTTGCCAATTTCGGGGAGACTTCGGAGCTTTCCTTCACTTGATTGAGTCAAGTCTTTGTCTGTTATCTTTGAAGCTGGAATTGAAAATTTTGCATCTTTGTCTTTAAATTCAAAATGAATTGATAGAATTGCAAGATTCGTCTCAAGTCTTTGCATAAAAGTTACATAATCAACTATTGCATGAGTGAACAGATGGAATTGGTTTCTTGTTAATTAGGAGTTTTAGTGGCCTTAAAATGAGTGTGTTTATTGGGCTATTATCTTTTTCTTTCTTTTTTCTTTGCCAAGGATCTTGTCTGTTGGGTTATTGTATTCTTCTTTCCTTTTTCTTTACCAGGGGTCTAGTCAGTTGGGTTGTTTTTTCTTTTTCTTTATTTTTTCTTTGTCTGTTGGGTTATTAAATTCTTCTTTCTTTTTTCTTTGCTAGGGGTCATGGTCTTAGACGTGCAAAACACTCCTGGCTCGGCGCATTTACCCTATTAGACTTATGCAGTGGTGGACCTGGGATTTTGAATGTACTGGGGCACAAAAAACACTAATAATAACCACCTGGTAGTGTAAGGTTGGTCCAGCTACCCAGTATGGAACCTCCATGTCTAGAATTTGAATACCAACTCCCACCGATTTCTGGCTTGCATGTTTAAGGGGTCTTCGATTTCGTGCGCGTGCGGTGAGAGATATGTTTGGCTTTGTTGGGATACTCTTGTGGACCTCGGTCCAAATACTGAATGGGTGGGTGTGTTACTAACTCTTTAATGTAACCAAGGTGGCTTGCTACCTCACTCCCGATCATAAAAAATAAAAATAAAAAACAATAATAATAATAATATCAAAACATAAAAATTTTCTAAATAAAGTTTATATCTATTACAATAGTACGTAAATGTCCTTGATGAGATTTCATATTAGTCTCATTATCTATACTAGTAAAAGTGTCTTTCTCAATATATGAAATCAAGTAAATATACTTTTTTTTTTTTTTTNNAAAAAAAACAGCTACGACAATACATAAAATTAACTCAAAATCCCTATTACATACACACACACACACACACACACAAATTTCCAATACTATATTATATTTTAGGGCTAAATACTGTTTACTACCCTGTGGTTTAGGTCTAAAATCAATTCAGTCCATGTACTTTCAATTTCATCAAAAACACTCATGCACTATCATTTCTCATCCAATAGGTCATTCCGTCATGCTTCCATTAAATGGCACCGTTAAACCGCTGACTTCGTCTGCCAACTTAGTTTCAGGTGGAACCCACAACAAAGGAAAAATTCCAGAATTAACCCTGCCTCTCTTCTAACCTTAGCTACATTTTTCGGTTGCGCAGCACTCAATCTCACATTCACAATCTTCTCAAAGAATAAAGCTGCCCTTACTGTCATTTTTTCAATCTCCTTATGCAACTTCTCTTGCTCCTCCTGACTCATCACATCTTCCTCATTCTTCAAAATCTTCGACACAATATCCTTATGCTGGAAATATACAATCTTCCTTGAATTCTTATTCTGCTTAACAAAAGCAACCAAATTCAAAAATGTAAGACTATGCCCAATCAGCTTGAACTCAAATTATTAGCAAGTATTAAACACTGATTAAGATATATATCAAACAAAGAACCACCTAAACAGACACAAAGTTGGTTTATTTCTTATTAGTTTAAGCTAATTGTAGAAACAAAAAACCCCAATTTTAGATCAGGAGAGACAAAAAAATTGGTTTACATCTTATTACTTTAAGCTAATTGTAGAAACAGAAACCAAAATTGGAATCGATGTCATTCATAAACTCTAATCCTAAGCTCAATTTCCCATCCCTTAGATCAAAGCAAAGAGAAATCAATCATTTGAGTTAGATAAATAAAGAGAGAGGTGAAAAGGGACTTGGACTCTTGAAGCTTGGTGGTGGACTTCTTCTCAATGCCAAGAATGATGGTGTCAGTGCTTCGGACGCCGACAACGGTGTTACCCTTACGCATAGCTTCAAGTGCGTACTCGACTTGGAAGAAATGATCGTTGGAGAAAGGACTGTAATAGAGTATCATACCTGGCCATCTTTCTTCTTCTACTAATTGGTTGAAAAAGAGATGAAAAGTAACAGAGGCGGAGAATCGAATACTGACCTTAACGGCGGCGAGAGATCTTCTAGGAGAAGGGTTTGAATCAATACACTAAGGTTGAGGATCTGGAAAAAAAGACAGGTAGGGTTAATTCTGGAATTTTTCCTTTGATGTGGGTCATACTTGAGCTGAGTTGGTAGGCCAAGTAAGTGGTTTAACGACGCCATTTAACAGAAGAGTGACAGAATGACTTATTGGATGAGAAATGATAGTGCATGGGTGTTTTTGATGAAATTGAAAATGCACGAACGAAATTGAGTTTAGAAACAAACCACATGGTAGTAAACAATATTTATCCATATATCTTAATGATAATTGCAAGGCAGTGAGTACTATAATCCATGAGTATTAATGGACGGACCCAGTTGAAGTATTAAGTGTAATAGTATATTAAATACTTTCAGTGTTGAGTAGTCAATATAGATATATAATATAATATATGTTGTTAAGTATGTTTAATTAATATAATATATATAGATCAAAGAGATGATTGAGGAATAGGACCCAGTAGGACCCTTCGTCGCTCCGCCCCTAGACTTATGCAAGCCCAAGGGTATGTTGGGGCCTCCATCTTCACAGCATGTCTTCGGATACATGACAACTTGCATGATGAACCACAACCTTTTTTTTTTTTTTAATCAGATCAAGAATTTATATACAACTAGTATTCCTTTCACATATGAAGAGAAGACTTATGTCAATAAACCAAATAATACTGAGCGTGTTTTGCACGTCATATATGTTGACTTCTGTGTCATGTGAAGTAGGAGCAAGAGGAGTAGCAAAAGTCATGTGAAGTAGCAGCAAGATCTTGACATAATCTCTTTTGTAATTAATACAACCCTAATTGTTTTTCCTTTCACACTAGTTGGTACTCCTATATAAAATCTTCCGTTAGGAGAAGAATATACCAACAAATATATATCACATTTCATATTAGAAAATTCATCACTCATATTTCTTCCTTTCCATTTCATAATTTGACTATATACTAATCTTGGTTTTCTATATATAATCAACTAGTGTGGCTTGAGAAGCAAAAACTTATTCTTGCAGTTGTATGTGATATATAGAAAATGGTTCACAGCAAACCCCGTGATGTCCTTTACTTGAGTCTCTTAATATTCATATTGCTGCTCTTCTCTTCTGAAATAGCATTTTCCAGAGTCTCAGCATCTTCAAAATCCAGTACGTTATTGGTCCACGTACATCTTTATGATTAATGTATCATGTGGAATGGGGAAATTTCTAGTAGTGATTTATCTATCATTTAATGAATCATACATAGTTTATTTGATAGGATTGATGTGTATAGTAACATGTTTTTGTCATTGGCCCATTGTAGAAGAGAAGACCGGGCAGGATCTGCTAATGAAGTTTGGCAGTTACAAAGTGAACAGACGGTTTTCACCGCACCGGAGATCCCTAGAACCAATTAACACACCACCTGTTGGTTCGGAGCCAGGAGCGGGAGATTAATGATCACATAGCGTAGAGGGCTGCCCTCTTCACTATTTGAAACCTCAGTTAATGGAGCTGACAATTGAGATGTTCACCTTTGCTTTTCCAAATAAGTTTTATTTCTTAGAAGCTAGATCTACTCGAAACCTAGAGATAACCTTATCTCTGTGTAATAATATTGCCTTCGTCTTTTGAGCCTTCCTAAAGGCTTTATTGTTATTTACACGTCAAGACTACTATTAATATATTTGTATCCTTTCAAGGACCTAGCGGTATTTAAGACTGCCTGAAAGATTAAATAAAGGCTATTGGTATTGATCAAAAATAAAATCAGAAGATATTTCCCAAAAGCTCAAAAGTAAACATCTTTTTTTCCCACAAGTTTTTTTTATGATTTGAATTGTGATTTGAAGAGGAGGTCTACATATCAAATAGAAGCACTCTATTTTGTTTTATGGGAACGTCTTCCATGCTTGGAGCTTTTATTGCTCGTTGTAATTGGGTCCACACACGTGAGCTGCACATGTAAATTTATTAAGGGGAGGTGTAGATGGAAAAGGCTATGCCTGTTCCCGGTAACTGTTGGTTGGGTGCCTTAAGGTGAATTTGGATTTTTCTTTCAGCGTCGGGTGAAAAAATTTGTTCATACAAGTGGATGACTTCCCTCAAGCTTGGCTAACTGGTAAGTAAAAAGGAACGGAATTTATGGAGTTGTGTGTAGAAGAAGTAGATATGTGTTACAAAGCCTTGAATTTGCAGAACACAAACTAAGTAGCAAATCTGAGAGAATAACCTCAGTTTATTCATGAATGCATATCGGCTATATAGCCTACAAAAGACCTAACTTGAAGATAAGAAGAACAACCCACATTATCAACTAAATGTGGTAAATGTGCAAGGAAAGAGTCAACAACAAGCTACACTACCCTAACATTTAGGTAGGTTATCAACAGAAAAACAAAAACCTAATAGAACGTCCTAAAAACCTGACATTCCCTCCCTTAAACTAACTGCACTAAGCAATTAGTTTACGACAGGTTCTTCACACACTCCCAGCAAACCTCGTAGTTTCTGAAATAGTTCAAGCTTGAGTGGCTTGGTCATTATGTTTGCTATTTGATCCTTCGTCCCACAATGCACCATCTCTACAATTCCTTTTTTCGTCAAGTCCCTTAAGAAGTGAAATCGCACATCTATGTGCTTGCTGCAACCGTGTAAAACTGGGTTCTTAGACAATTTGATTGCTGAGCTGTTGTCACAAAACACAGTTGTACAGTCCTTTCGCAAACAATTGAACATCTTTAGGATTCTCTGTACCCAAACAGGTTGACATGCACACCCCGTTGCAGCCACGAACTCAGCTTCCGTTGTAGACAACGCAACAATGGGTTGTTTTCTCGATGACCAAGAAACAGCACCATAGCTCATCATAAACACATAACCGGAGGTGCTTTTACTCTCCTCAAGGTCTCCGACATAGTCACTGTCAGTATACGCCACCAAGTCATCAACCCCTCCCTTTCTATAAAAGATTCCAAAGTCCATAGTTCCCCTCAAATACCTCAAGACCCTTTTTGCAGCTTGGAGATGAAGTAGAGTTGGCCGAGACATAAATCTGCTGATTAAGTTCACTACAAACATTAAATCTGGAAGTGTGGCTATTAGGCACCCCACAATTTGCTTGAAATGGGTTGAATCAACTTTGACACCATCTTCATCTCTATCCATCTTGAAGCATGGAACAATGGGGTTGTGCACAACATTACTGCCCTCCATTTCAAACCTCTTAAGCACATCAAGAGCATACTTCTTTTGACAAATAAAGATCCCATCAACCTTCTGTAGAACTTCAATACCAAGAAAATATCTCATCTTCCCCAAATCACTCATATCAAATTCACTCTTCATTGACCTCTTAAACTCATCAATCATCAATCATAACATTGTCATCTCCAGTAAATATTAAGTCATCGACATATAAACTAACAATCAAAATGTTACCTTCTTTGTTAGTCTTAGTGAAGAGTGTTTGCTCGCTGTGTCCCCTCTCAAAGCCTTCCTTCAGAAAGTATGATTCAATACGACTAAACCAAGCTCTAGGAGCTTGCTTTAGACCGTACAGTGCTTTCTTCAATCTGTAAACCTTGTGAGGCTCATCCTTTAGCACATATCCCTCCGGCTGCTCAACATACACTTCCTCACTCAACTCCCCATGAAGGAAAGCTGATTTTACGTCAAGCTGATGAATGCTCCATCCCTTTCTTGCTGCAAATGCAATAACCAACCTCACTGTATCTAGTCTAGCTACCGGTGCAAATACTTCCGAGTAGTCTACTCCCTATTCTTGTGCATACCCTTTCGCCACCAACCGTGCCTTATGTTTGTCAATTTCTCCCAACTCATTCATCTTGGTCTTGTACACCCATTTAACCCTTATTGCTTTAGCTCCTGCAGGTAGGTCAGTGAGTGTCCACATTTCATATCTTTCAATAGACTTCATTTCTAACTCCATAGCTTCTCTCATAGCTTCCTTGAAATGAATCGGATCTGTGCCAGCGAATAAAGCTACATCCAGACAAGCCTTCTCTGCTTTCATAATCTTGCATCCAAACAGGTGGCCTTCGATTTCTTGCTTCTACTGAACTTGAAGAATCTTCACCATTCATTAAGTTCCTTGAACTAGAACCAGTTCCTTCTTAATCACTATTTTCTGCATCACCATTCTCATTGCCT
Source organism: Rosa x damascena (assembly GCA_001662545.1). Taxonomy (NCBI): domain Eukaryota; kingdom Viridiplantae; phylum Streptophyta; class Magnoliopsida; order Rosales; family Rosaceae; genus Rosa; species Rosa x damascena. Next base: position 15,540 of record LYNE01006193.1, read on the forward strand.
TCTGACCCACTTGTACTGTCTACTTCTGCATCTTCTTCTGTATCTCCCCATTCTAAGTCCATCGAAATCTGCTCTTTGTAGCTCTTATCCCAGTCCCAGATTTTCTCTTCTTCGAAAATTACATCTCGACTGACAACAACCTTCTTTGCCACCGGATTATAAAGCCGGTAACCCTTTGACTCTTCACTAACTCCAAGCAAGACACAAGCAACACTCTTATCATCTAACTTTGTCCTCTTAACATCAGGCACAAGTACGTAAGCAATGCAGCCAAAAACTCTAAAATATTCAACTGAAGGTTTACATCCACTCCATGCCTCTTCCGGGGTCTTATTTTGCACTACAATTGTAGGGCTTCAATTAAGAATGTGAACGGTCCAATTTGCAGCTTCTGGCCAAGACGTCTTGGGGACTTTCTTTTCCAACAGCATACTACGTACCATGTTCATGATGGTCTGGTTTTTTCTTTCCGCCACTCAGTTTTGCTGCGGAGTGTAAACCATGGTCAACTGTCTCTTAATACCATGCTCTTTGCAGAAATTGTTGAACTCAGTTGAAGTGAATTCACCCCCACGGTCAGTGCGTAAGCACTTAATATATTCTCCTGTTTCCTTCTCCACACCACTCTTAAAAACTTTGAAAAAAAAACTCAATGCATCTAATTTTTCTATGAGAAAGTAAATCCAAGTTCTTCTGCTATAATCATCGATGAAGGTAATGATGTACCTTTTATGACTATTGGAAGTCGGAGTGATAGGCCCGCAGATGTCAGAGTAAATTAGTTGAAGTTTCTATGAGGCTCTCCAAGTGCTTTTCTTCTTAAATGACTCTCGATGTTGCTTGGCCATCACGCAATCTTTGCACACATTTGTTGAAGCTTGTAACCTCGGCAAACCATGAACCATCTTCTTGTCTTGTAGAGTTCTAATACCTTTTTGGCTCAAGTGTCCATAATGACAATGCCACAAGTGTGAGAGATCTTATGTGGCAGCGTTGAAGCAGGAAGGTCTTGTGGAATCTGGTTGAGTCATTGTAAGTAGCACAAACATTCGATTAGCAGTCATCTCTGTTTGAATGATAAGGCCCTTTTGAGGATGGTAAATCCTACACAAATCATTCTAAATAAGAATAGCCAGCCTCTTCTCCTGCAACTGCCCTATGCTTAGCAGATTGTTGTTCAAGTCTGGTACAAAAAACACTTCAGTTATGACATGACTCATCCCATTCACCTTCAATCTCACATTGCCTTTCCCCATCACCAACATCCTTGTATCATTCCCAAGTTTCACTCTCTGCTGAAAATCTTCCTTGAGCTCACAAAACATGGTTTTGTCACCACACATGTGGTTACTGTAGCCTTAATCTAGGAACCACACATCCTCCCTCCAATCACCTTTCATCTCAACATAGGACATGAGAAGCATCTCTTTTTCTTCTCCAAGCTTTGCATAGTTCGCTTCTTTGTCCCAAGCTGGACATTCATATTGAAAATGTCCAAGCTTGTGACATTTATAACATTCCACAGTCGCTTTGTTGAGCCCTGTTCTACCACTTCCTCTGCCACTGCCTCTGAATGAGCCTAGTCCACGTCCTTAACCACCTTCAAAAGTCACCTTCAAGGCCTGTTCTTCCCCAGCTGTTCTTCGAAACTTCTGCTCATGCACGATTAGAGAGCTTTGCAGCTCATCAACAGAGAGTGTATCGATCTCCTTTGACTCCTCTATAGAATAAATGATATAGTTGAACTTCTCTGTTAATGAGCGAAGTATCTTCTCCACAATCTTCACATCCTACATTGATTGTCCATGGACTCTCATTTTGTTTGCCATCGTCATCACTCTTGAGAAATACTCTGTTACTGCTTCTCCGGACTTCATCTCTAGAGCTTCGAATTCCCTTCTGAAAGCTTGAAGGTGTGACCGCTTGACTCTTGCAATCCCCTCGAATTTCTTTTTCATTGAATCCCATATTTGTTTGGAGGTGTCTTTCTGAAGAATTGTTTCCAGAATAGTGCGGTCTATAGATTGAAAGAGATAGTTTTTCACCTTGAGATCTTTAAGCTTCAACTCTTCCAATTTCTTTCGTTGTGTTTCTGTGCCTTCTACTCCGTTCTCCGGCTCAACATATCCTGTCTCTACGAGAGTCCAATACTCCTTTGCTATGAGGAAGTTCTCCATTAACATAGCCCAATGGTCGTAATGACCATCGAACTTGGGTATGGAGGGCTGAACAAAGCTGCCTCCCTCAGTTCCCATCTTTCAATCACTCTTCTCACCTGTTTCTCTCCTTCTCTCTCTTTAGGGAACTGTGGTTCCTTTCTATTCTCGATCAGGCCTCGTGAGGAGGCTCTGATACCAAATTGTAACAAAGCCTTGATTTTACATAACACAAACTAAGTAGCAAATCTGAGAGAATAACCTCAGTTTATTCATGAATGCATATAAGCTATATAGCCTACAAAAGACCTAACTTGAAGATAAGAAGAACAGCCCACGTTATCAACTAAACGTGGTAAATGTGCAAGGAAAGAGTCAACAACAAGCTACACTACCCTAACATTTAGGTAGGTTATTAACAGAAAAACAAAAACCTAACAGAACGTCCTAAAAACCTGACAATCTGGAGGTGCGTCGTATTCCTACGAAGACCGAATCTTGGTACATTTCTGATTTCTCTAAACGGAATGGAACCGTGGGCATCAAATTTGTTGAAGGGGAGCCAGGTGATGAAAAACTACTCTGATTCCTCAAGGGCTGAATATCGGAATAAATCAAAGTAGAAGATCTGATCCTTTACATGGTAAATAAGTATGACACTTCAGGATTTTATAAAAGAGTTTAAAACAGAGGAAGCAGCTAAGGATTCTTATTGGTTTTAGTATGAGATTCCAACTCTGATGGGAGAGGCTTAGTCCGATTGCACTCTCATTTCTTTTTATTATTAATTCATGGCATTTTCTACTGAAGAAACGCCTGGGTTTGTGCATATTTGGAATAGTTGAATCAAGATCAGTTTTCCCTCTTTGAATTTCAGCAGCAGCTTAGTTCATTGCTTTTGTCTATATCAGTGTGTACTGTGTGTATTATTCTATTACCAAGGAGCAAGAGCTCTCACCGAATCCGTCTTCTATTGTTTGATGTTTTGTAATTTTCTTTGGGCACCCTTCCTATTAGGGCTGGGATCGGTTATGTTTTTGTGTTTTTTTTTCAGGAACTGGAACCGGAACCGGTAGCATTTTCCGGTTCGATTATTACACTTTTGCATACCTGGAACCGTATTGGAGCCGAACCGATTTTCTTGGGTCGGTTCTGTACTGTTTTCGGTTCTTATACACAGAACCACAGATGAAGGAATGGTGGACATCAGAAATAGGGTTCGAAGCCCAGACCCACAGATGAACTGGGTTTTCTGGGTTTTGCAACTTTTCAAATAGAAGGAATACGAGGGTAGAGGATAGGGATTAGGGCTGTCGGCTGCCAGCTACGCTTGAGAAATTGGAGAAGATCTGAACTGAGAAGCCGGGCCTAATCCTCATTCCAAACACAGCCACCACCAAAATGGCAGCAGCTCGCTCTGACGGCAACCACTTCTCTCTTTGCTCGTTCTGGCAGTTAGGATCTCAAATGTCGTCATCTTCCTCTTTGACTCAGAGACTCAGATCCTACAGATTGGCTTGGACGAAGATCGTTGCCGTCTCTAAGAAGCTGGGAACTGACGGTGGTGATGAGTCGGCAACAGCGGCGTAGTCTCTATCTCATCTAGGAATCCTATGTCTCAGTAAGAGCAGGTGACAGAGACATCTTAGACTAAGTAGAGACAGTGATGACTTCTATATCTCAGAAGAGTCTGAGAGTTTTTGAGAGAAGAAGACGATGAGAGAAGAGGGAAATTAAAAGAAGAGTCAGAGAGTTTAGGGAGAAGTATAAGAAATTAAAAAGTGATGGAGGAGGCCGAGAAGAAGAAGAGAGAAGAATAAGAAATTAATAAGTAATGGAGGAGAGAAGAATAAAAAATTCAAAAGTGATGAAGCTAGGGAATGAGGGATGCCCTACACTTTACAGCAAATGGGGGATGAAAAAGTATATTTTTTTTTTCGATTTGGGGGATGAAAAAGTGTTGGTCGTTTCAACACATGTCGGATTACCTGGGACTTGGTGTATTTTAGGGAAATAAGCTCAAGCAAGTATCCAATTATAAGATGACATATATACTTCGGTTCTACATAAATTTAAAAAATGAGAACCGGAACCGAACCGGTTTCGTTGTGTGAAGAACCGAACCGAAAAAAAAGTGTGTTAATATGTTGAAGAACCGAACCGAACTTGGTTTGTTTTTCGGTCCGGTTCGGTGCAGTTTTACCGGTTTTTCGGTTCTAAGTCCCAGCCCTACTTCCTATTGTTTGAACCAAAAATGAGCATTTTGGCCTGACAAGGCGTGTCTTGGAGAAATTGAGCCAATGTCAGTGGCTCAAGCTATATATTGTCGACAAGTTCGAAATATATATTTAGAGGCTAAATAAAGCCTACTATGGAAGCATGAAAAGTCAAGTTTAGCACATTTTCCTACTTCGACTAGGAGACACCGAGCTAAACAAGGAAAGAGGGGCGGAAGACTAATCAAATGAAATCCAAATGAGATAAAACTGTTCAGATTAATTCTAGACATCCCAAAGATCATTTCTTATGAAGAGTTCCAGAGCTAGTTATGAGTGGAAGGCCTTCAAACAATCAGTCCAATTTTCTGCAGAAGCAAAACTGGAAAACTGGACCTGTAAGGAGTCCAGAAGCATTTCCGGCCCAACCACATGGAATAAATCTCTGAAAATTTGTCACAATGATCTACACTCATTTTGGATAATTTGATATAAAGAAGTCAAAGTCCCATTTTGAGTTCTTGGTGGAGATATAGCTGCAGAAAAATTGGAGCAGTAAGTGCTTAAACCTAACATTCCATTAGTGTTTTAAGTGCTTAAACCTAACATTCCATTAGTGTTTTAAGTGCTCAAACCTAATCCATCATGATTTTTTAAGGCCAACCACTATGGCTTGGTAGCCTATATATAGAGGCTAAAACAACACAACAAAAGATAACACACATTTCTCATCAAAGAGTCCCTACGACTTCTCAACTCTCTCCGGAGAACCCCTCTCTTTCTCTTACCAGTGATCACACTCCAGTCCTAGTCTTCTCAGGAGCCGACTGTCAGTGCCACCAAACTCTCTATCAAAGTGCTTCGGTCCTAGTCTCCTCTGGAGCCGACTGTAGTACCGCGACCACAATGGTTACGGAACCAGCCAAGCAAGGGTAACGCCCTTGCAAACCAGTCAAGCTAAAGTCACTCTTTAGCAAGATCTCAACACTTCCCGGTGATTTCGCTCTGCTCAATCTACAATATTAAGTATCGATTGTGTGACAAGAAGAAACTACAGCAAAGTCCTCACCACGAGGCACAAAGAATCCTGCGACGAGGTTGGTGCTCTCCTCATCCACAATCTCTGAAAAGAAGTCAGGTCAAGGTCCACCCCCGACGACCGCATCCGAACGGTGCTGGCACGCCCGCGCAAGAAAAGAGACTGTTGACCAGTTGCAACAAAATTGGAGCCAAACATTTTGGCACGCCTAGTGGGACAAAAATAACCTCGGTTGAAGGGGAAAAAGAGCACAACATACCCTTCACGATTTGAGACGAACATGTAGACATCTCCCCATGATGTCTGTGCCTCCCCCTGATGACTACGATCATGGGAGTTCAGATAATTTCCGCAAGCCAATTCTTGCCACATGTTTCTCGAACGTGGATTT
>LYNE01006194.1:0-11993 GCA_001662545.1 Rosa x damascena
AGCTGTGGGAAAATCAAGCTATTTTGAATCTGGAAGGTTGGGTCGGGAATTCGGGAACGTAGCAGAGTAGGGTTTGGGATGTGAGAGAAAGGCAATATGGCGCGACGAGAGAGGATTCAAGCGCTTCTCTGCAATCACGGACTTTAACTTCCCATACTCTATAGTGGAGCGTACCCCTACGTGTACTAGCACGTCTCCATTGTATTACACCAAACAAATTCGGATAATAAAACTACTTTTTCGTGAGTCGAACTCACGTCATCACGCGTGACGAAAAAATGATAAATTATTATTTGAGTTTTTAGTAGAAACAGTTTTCAAAGTTTCAGTTCTTGAAGTTTGGGTCATTCAGCACTCTGGTTTCCAACTATCTAAAATTATCACATTAGTACCTCAAAATTAATCTCCAGCATACTTTTACTACCTTTAGTTAGTAACACCGTTAACTCTTTCTTTTTGCTAACGGCATTTTCATCTTTCTCTCTCTCGTGTTAGTTAAGTAGTAGTTATGCTAATTACTTCTCATTTTGCATATATTAGTACTTTTATGCTTTGAATTTTTCTTATTTTTTGGATAGTGATTGGTGATTATTTATCTCCATCAAGACGGTGATGGGTTTCGTGACGGGGAGAGAGAGAGAGAGAGAGAGAGAGAGAGAGAGAGAGAGAGAGAGAGAGAGAGAGAGAGAGAGAGAGAGAGAGAGAGAGAGAGAGAGAGAGAGAGAGAGAGGGCAAGATGAAAATACCCTTAGAAAAATGAAGGATACTAAAAGTATGTCGATGATTAATTTTGAGGTACCAATGTGATAGTTTTACAATGTTAGGAACCAAAGTGTCGAATAGCTCAAATTACAGGGCCTGTTTGTGTCTTTGTGACATTTACACCTTATTATTCAGATGTTTACTTGTCTCTCAATATATAATCCAAGCCACTTTATGGGATTAGCTTTTTTTTTGTTTATTAATTTTTTATTTGCAATTAGAAAGAAAGAAAAATGCAATTTGCAATTTAAAGTTGGAAGCAAGTAGGTAACCGTAAAACTAAAACTAGTTTGAACTTCAATTTTAAAACTAAGAGATAGGAGGAAAAAAAAAAAACTCTCTCTGGAAAACCTAGCCGCAATTGAGAATTTCCCAAATTTCTTCTTACTTGTCTGGCAGCGCATCCTTTGGACCTTGTTGCTGGATGTGTGGGTTTTTTGTCACCATTTGTTGGCAACTGGTGACGTCGCGTCTATAGTCGGAAGGTTTAAGGTTTCATTCAAGGATGACGACATTCATGGAAATCACAGAAAGCTAGCAAGGATTGGATGTGGTTTGTCTGGACTTGTAGGTGGATCGGATTGGGGTCGACTGTTTGGAGTTGGCATGAGGAGCTAATTAGAGATGTGGTTGTGGGGGCAGCGGATTGGTGTGGATCAAATTCCTTGTTTATTGCGTTGCCTTCTTCGAGATTAGCTCTTGCATTCGACCTGATCTGGTCTGGTACTATCAAACAAAATCTTGGTTCCTACCTTTTCTGGGCATAAACAATGGCATCAGGTCACTGGAAAGGGGGTGGCCGCTTAGGGTGCTGTGCAAATCAAATCTATCTAGGTTTGGCTTTGATTGACATTCAAGTGGCTGAGGTGGTGGCGTCGAGATGTGCGATGGCGGCAGCGGCGAAGGTGGTGGTGGTGTTTGACTTAATCTCGACGTATATACGACTTTCTGGCAGAGGTTGGAGAGGATCAAACATGGGCACTATGCTTCATTCACTGAACCATGGGCTTGGACTATGGCTTTATGTCCTAATTTGATAGCTATGTTATTTAATTTCCTTTTTTGTTTTCTTTTATTCCTAGTTTGTTAAGCTTGTTGTCAATAACATCCTGCCAATTGAGCGCAGCCTCCTAATGGCATGATGATACTTAGTGGCACTAGACTTATTCTTCAATGGCGACATAGTTGGAAAGCCATTATAGCTTTCTTCTAATTTAATGAGGTCTAAGTGGAGTTGTCCTTTTGAACTAGTTGAGAATTTTTGCGTGGAGCTATTGCAATCAAGAATCTTTAAGGTAAGATATCCTTCAAGGTAAATTAGCATCGATTGAAACCCTATACGGATTCCACCTTTGACACTAAAACAAAAGGTGATCACTCTCCAAGATGTTCCTTGACTCACTCCTTGACATATATATGGTTCGACAATGATGACCTTCAGGAAAACATTCGTTAGGGAGACAATTCTAGCATTACCTTGTGATATTTATTTTTCTTTAGTTGGTAGTCTTTGTAGTAGTTGTAGTTTCTTTCTTGTCATTTTTTGGAGGCTGGGATGTGTTTGAAGTTCAAATGTTTGGAAGACATTTTGGTACAATTAATTTTGGGGTGTGTAGTGATGTCAAGACCGTACTCTTATTGGGAAGGGAGAGGATCCTCTCCTAAGCAAGATAATCACATGAGCTTCCTAAGCTTTGAAGCATATCATGACACGTGGATTTTATAAATCTAACGGTCTATAATTCTTCTTTTCCTTCCGTCACTTTATTCTTTCCTTTCTCTCTCTTCTGTTTTTCCTTTCCTTCACTAGTTCACTCCACGTTCTTCTTTTCCTTAACTTTCTCTCTCTTCTGTTCTTCTTCACTCCTTATTAGATGAAATCTTCTTATGACAAAACCTCTCTCTCTTTTAAATTTCTATTTTGCCACATCCTATCACCTCCTGCTCTAAACAGTTCTTTCTTCTTCCTCTTCTCCCTCTTCTTTCCCGTCAATTTAAGGTCCAGCAATCTTTCATGTTCACTCTGGGACTGAGATTCAATGGATGAGTTGAAGTTAGGGTTCGGATTCAAATCATTCAATTGATGGGTAGAATTTGGGGTTGGGATTCAATTGTTGATTTTGATTTATGTTTCTTCTCTCTAATATTCCATTGTCTAATACTTGAATTACTAAATTAGATCTATACTTTTAGTTGATCAGAAAGTTATAATAAAAGATATATTCACAATGAATGCAATTACCCAGCAACAAAAATTTCTCCCAAAGTTTGCTTCTTTTTGTTAAAGACCACATCTTCAGCTCCAAAACGTTTCAGTATCTTACAGATAATAGTCAATACTCTTTCTCTCTGTCCTCAACTTGAATGACTCAATAAAATCATCAATTCCATCATCCTTTGGTTTCCATGATAGGTTCATGCTGATTGATTAAGAGGAGAAGAAAATGAGGAATCTGGGTTTGAGATGAATGGGTTTTGCTAAAGAAGAAGAAGAAGAACGGAGAGAGAGAGAGAGAGAGAGAGAGAGAGAGAGAGAGAGAGAGAGAGAGGCACTTTAGGCTTGAATGAAGAGAAGAATAAGGGAACAGAAAAAAAAATAGAAAAAGAAAAATTAAATTGTTGTAGACCATTAGATTCATTTGGCCACGTGTCAAAATCTAATGAAAAACTTAGGCAGATTAGGAGGGGAATGGCTCAGGAGAGAATCCTTTCCCAGGAACTCTTGTCCTTATTCTTTGGTGAGTCTATCATGTGATGCATTGTTATTGGACATTTTGATGTTCTAAATAAAGTCGATTATTTCATGAGCATCTTGAGCATATATGGAGTGTACTTTAAGGAAGTCAAGGTCATGTACCTTGAGGTTGGTGTCTCGTTTTGATCTTCCCCGAATATCATGAGCAATGGAGGGTCGTCAAAAAGGGGGTTTTTGTGTCTTTTCCCACATTTCAATTACTATTTGTGTTTGTAAGTTTTTATTGCCCTTACACCCCAACTTCAATCTCATGCCTAAATTCAACATGAATTTAGCTTTCAATCTCACTATACAACATTAAAGACAATGTTGGTTTCAAGTCTGAGGGAGGGGGGCCTTATTTTTACTTTAAAAAAAAAAAAAAAGATTCTTTCTAGATTAGCCTTTTGTAGTTATATTTTAATGGTTATGGTAATTTGTAAAATAAATTGATACAACAAATTTTAAAGTTTAGAAGAATATGAACAATGAATAAATAAATGATGGATTAAATACTATTTAGTCTCTGAACTTAGACTGAAAAATCACTTCAATCCATGTCCTTGTAATTTCACATGTTTAATCTTTATACTCTCAATTTTAAACCAATAGGTCCATTTTGTTACTCTCTATCCAAAAATTCAGCTAAATCACTATGGTGCCAATCCTTCTGCGCCAAAATGTCTATTATACTCTTACAACATCACTTCTTCGATCTTTTTTTTTTTTTATAATCTTTTTCTTTTTATGTTTATCTCTTCTTCTTCCTCCTCTCTCTCCTTCCTCACCTACTCAATCTTCCTCACTTCCTCCTCCGAGATTCCTCAATGTCATGCCTTCACTTCCTGACCAAAACACACCAGCTCGTTGACGATCCCGCCATTGACCACATTGTCTCTTGGGGAGAGGACGACACCACCTTCATCGTCTAATCGAGATGGTTCATGATCTGGTCCTTTTACTTGTGTTGGATCATAATTAATATATAAATATATATATATATATATATATATATTTGTGCTCTAAAATATGGAAATTACTTATTTTAAAAGTCCAATTTAGTTTTGACTAATCTAATTCCATGTTTTGTAGAAAATCTTGACAAGAGGAGAAAAAGTGAAATTCCGGCGAATTTTCCATGCACCACCACTTTTGGTGGCACAAGTACTTTGTGAAGCAATCCTAGAAAAATAGGATTTTAAATGGAGCAATGAAGCCATGGATCATGAAGTACTGATGCAAATGACTAAGTTTGATAACTCCTTTGGCCGGAAATTACAAGAGAAGTTCATGAAAATCGTTGTGCCAAACAGTTGCTGCAAAACAGAAAACTGTAGTTTAGGATCAACTTATCAGGAACAGTTTTGGAGAGCTTTTCTTGCAACATTACATGTGGAATGTTACAGAAATGACTAGCATTCCTTAAAGACATGATGTTGTAGTACAACATGAGCACAAGAAATGGTTAGAAAAGTCATTAAGGCAGCGAGAATTAATGCTCAAAGTAAGCTTCCCGAGAAGGCAGAAACTGTCAGCTTTTGACGAAACTTTTTGGTAGCTCGTTTTCGGTGTCTTACTTGGAGTTTTGCTTAAAGTTTGTTGATTATTATAGAAGTCATGATATCATAGAGTATGTAGGAGTCGAGAACCATTCAGAAATATGGCAATAGCAAGTCAAACCCAATCCAAGAAGGAAGCTTCAGAAGCAGACAATGAATCCTAGTCAAATAAGGGTAACTTGGCTGAGAATCCTTTTTGGACGGGTATGTTTTTGAAAGGTTTATGATGCTGCAATTATCAAGGAGAGTCTTATAAGATTATGTCAAGACTAATCCATCATATTAGCCTTTGGATAATAGGAATCCTTATGTACCTTCTCTCCTTTGGTTGTCACATTGACTTTGGTGACCCAAAACCACCCTAACACTCTTCATTTCATGTTTTCCCTGCACAATAAAGACAGTTAGTTTCTCCTCTCTTCTTCTAAGTCATCTTTTTCTACTCTATACTCTCATTGCTCATCATTATGCCCTTCTTTCTCTTCCCTAACACTTCCCCTCCTTTTGTTGACTTTTTCTCACTCTTTCTCCCTTATTTTCTTACGTATGAAGAGTGGGCTAGCTGCTCCTCTTCCTCTTGTCCCTCCATTAAGGCTCTCTCTTCCCTTTTTATCATCATCTCATCTTCCTACAAGTTTCCCAACACTCCATCACCTGTATATCACTCCATTACATCTTTTTCTCTCTATGTTCTCTACAATCCACTATCTTCTCCTCCACAAAACCTCTATCACCACCACCATTAATCCATAACATCTATTACCACCACCACTAAATTCATCATCTTTCCATCTACCCATTCTATTTGATATACATAAAGCTTCACCACTCCATCACTTGATCATATCTACATCTCATATTTCATCATCAATCTTTGAAGAAGAAGGAAAGAAGTCTAGCATCACTTGAGGAATCATCATCACCATGAAAAAACCTCCGTGAGTTCATCTACATCATCCTCATTTTGATTATCACTAGGCACTTCTCTATACTTTTTAGTTTGATGTTGACATGCTAAAAGTAGCATACAATTTAACCCTGCTAAATGTAGTTGTCAGTATAGAATAAGTAGGGATCATTCAAGCCGGGGATTGAAGGTACACCTATAATTACATAAACAAATAAATAATCAATACAAGCATAAAGTATTATTTACAAATTATATACAAAAGAAAAAAGTAATCGAAAATGGGGGATTTAGAATTAAAATAAAAAATTAAGATTAAGATAAATAAAATAAAGAAAACATAAAAACATATATACAAGGGATGGAACGCAAGGAATAAAGATCAAAACCACAATCATATGAATGAAATCCAATTACAATTCTTATTGTTGATTTTCTATGTCATGAGAAAGAAGTTGACCATGTGAAACATTAGTAAGCAAACAATTTTCCATATTTTACTTTCCTTGAATAATTAATCTAAGTAAAAGTACATAAATTAATCCTATTGAACATGCAATCATAGTCTAGAAAGCTAGCTAATCAAGAACACATTCAACGCATGAAGAACAAAGAAAGGATGTCAACCAAAGTGCATAACATAGTATGAAAAAGTTCATCTATTTCAAGCAATCCTTAAGATTTCAACTTTTGTCCAAAGCCTTTACTATTTATGAAATAGGTTAACAAAACTATTAGGTGAGTTGTTTACCTAATCTAGCTCCAATTACATGCATATATATATATATATATCCTAAGTTGGCCACCAAAGAACACATACATATAAAAGTTTTCTGTAATCCAAAATAAATTAATCAATCTCACATAAGTAACATAGAAACCAACTATAAAGAAATCACAAATTTTATTCAAACATAGAGACAAGCTTTAAACTTTGCCCTTGACGTTATTTGTTAACTAGAATTCATAGTTTACGAATTCAAACAAAGAAAAACCAAAGAGTTTACAAGGAAAAAGATTGAATTACACCGTGAAGGAATGAATGGAGAACTTGAGACGTTGAACACTTGAAGATCTTGAAAGCAAGGCTTCAATGGCTATGGCACAGGGTGGAAGGATGGCGGCTAGGATTGCTCACGACTTCTTCTTCTTCTCCTCTTTGCTTGAAGACGCAGAACTCTGAAGACTAGAGAATGGAACAAAACTTTTAGTGTGTGAAAAGAATGAAAGAATGGATGATTAAGGCATCCAGGGTGCATCTATATATAGGACAAGTTTAGGCCTTTTGGATCCTTCTTTTAATTTCTAAGAATTATCTGATTGATCCACAGTTCCACACAATTTAGCCAATCAAATAATTTCATGTCATCTTTCTTGTGTCATCCAACCAATGAGAAGCCTTCAAAATTGCACCTTGATTCTAAGAAGATAATCTTTGCCAAATTAACATGAATATTTTCTGATTTTAACTCCTAAAATTCGTCCAAATAGGGGTGTGAGCAACAAGCAATGTATCTGGACTTGTTTCCATTCTTTTTGCAAGTTGTAATCCCTTAAAACTCTTCAAGGATGATGTCAAACCCTTCTGGAAGCCTCGAGGACGTCACATGTTCAATATTATCTTAAATATGAAGCATAAATTCAGCCATGTACTTCCCGATGTGATTTCGGCCTCAAAACAAAAATTCTAGTCAAAAGTCCGATTCACACACAGCTTGACCTTCCTATACTAAATCGGCCATAACTTCTTCTAGAAAAATGATATTGATAAGCCGTAAAAAATATATGAAAATTAGACATTCGAGGCTTTCCATCAATATAAAGATCATCACCTATTTCTTTCTGAGCTGCTCTAAATGCTCTGTTGAATTTGAATAACTTGCATAGGCAGATTTCCTAATTTGGCCTTTCATGCATTTTTTTCTCCAAGTGCTCTCAAGTTTCCTAGCCCCATCAGGAGTTCTTATGTCTTCAAGACTCCTAGTCAAATAAGGACACTTCACATGAAATATTCTTGAACCTTGCAAAATCTTATTTTGCTTTACTAGTTCAAATGGGACTCCTTGTGTCATTAAGATTCATTTTCCTAGCTGAAGCAGGTTTTCTAGTCCAACTAGGACTCTACATTTTCTCCATTTTTCTTCATTTCTCCGAATTTGTTTCCTAGTTGACCCTAGGATTCCTACTTTGTCTAGGATTCCTAATCGGACCAGGAATACGTCATTTCTTCATTTGAGCTCATTTCTATATCCCTTGTGCCTTACCTTTGTCATTTTCATCATCTCACATGTTTCTCATGTGCTTTTAAGCTCATTTCTTCTTCATCTGCTCCAATGTATCTAAAAATAGAAACTAAGTTAAAATTGATTAAGTTAAGGAAATAACTAAGCAAAATATGAGGAATCAACTATTAAAATGTCGCGTTGGAATGCTCATATCAGATGTTCATAAACATGTTGGAGCTTATGTATTTGATTATGAGTGAGTAGTTAGTATGTTGGGGCTAGGGTTGAAAGCCCTAGCCAATCTTGTATGACTTTGATGTAAATATTATGTTTGATGCACTTTTCTTTAGCACCTTAACATGCTAGTTCAAGAGTTGAATGTTTATGCTTAAACTTAATCAATTTGGATATGAATATTTGTCATAACACGAGAAACAAATAGGGCTTGATTAACCTTGGTTGTTTGAAGCATGTTAGCATATCATATGTGCATGTTAGGGTTGTGAACTACAATCTCTCTTGGTTGGTTTGCATAATCTCTTCATCTCCAAGCTTATGCACTTAGGTAAATGCATTAGATACCTAACCGGATGTTAGCCAAATAGCCACCCTCAAGTATAAGGGCCAAGTTATAGTGTAGGAATTATGAGTAGGGGATACCGTACCTAAGGGATTGGAAAATCCACTCTAACTAGGAAAAACCTAAAGGGTGCTATATGAATATGCAAATGTACAAATCACAAACAAGGGCTCACAAGTGAACCAAAGTTCATGGTAAATATATGCAAGATGGTGTAGTGGTTTGATTTTGGCTTTAGAGATGGTTTCAACTCAAATTAACACAAGATAAAAACTTGAAATGTAAACTAAGCTATGCTGCTAAACTAGATGTGATAGATTGGATGGAAGTTAGAGCTTTAGGTTGTTCACCATAGCCTCCCTTGCATGCATTGATGTTCAAACTATAAGTAAAACAATCTCAAGTATCCAATTACCCTCTTAACATCTAGATAAGACTACTAAGGCCTAAACACCTTTGATTTTATCAATTTCCACCAGATAAGTGCGAAACTAACTACCCAAGAACAAATTATATTACTGGATAAGTATCAATTCCTTGTTCCTAGACGCATAAAGGTTTGAGTTTAGATAATCAAGCAAGCAAACCAATCTAGGTCTAGGTGATTTTAACTCACTACCCTCACATACACACCTAGTGTGCTATCATGCTTTCAATCTTCAAAGCTAGATACTCTCTAAACATTGTTCATGTAATGACAAATGCAAAGTATTCAAATTAGCTAGACTCAAATACAAGAATTCACTTCTTGAATTAGCATGTGAAGATGATCATGGAAATTGCATCAAATAAGATTCAAATATCAATTCATTACAAGTTTGGTTAAGGCTTTCAACCCTAGCCTCAACAATAGACTACTCACACATATCAACAATAGACTACTCACACATATCAATTCATTACAAGTTTGGTTAAGGCTTTCACCCTAGCCCATAAACTAGCATAAACATAATAGAAAACATTAAGCTATCAAAAAATAGAGTTTAGAAATGACTAGGGACGATCACAAGTGAAGAATGATGAAGTGGTTGATCATGTAAACTTTATCATGGAGATGACCTCCTCTTGTGCTCTAGCTTCTTCTTTGAACTCCTTCTTCAAGACTTGAGATGATGATGATGCTTGGTATGTGTGAGATGTTATGAGTAGGGATGTAGTTGGGAAATGAAGTGGTGGAGATGGAGCTTTTGTGGAGGAAATGATCGTGGATTATGTAGAGAATAGAGAGAGAAAAGGATGTAGTGGCTAAGTGTGGGTGATGTCCTCTTCCTTGAGAGAATGGGTGCTTAAATAGATGGAGAGAGAGGTGTTAAATGGTGTTGTGAAGCAAAAGGGAGCAACTCACAACTTGGACAGAAACATGGAGGTGGAGTAGAAAAGTGGTAATAGATCCCAAAATTAAGGGAAAATGGCATGGGAGTGATGGTGTAGGTTGGAGTAGGAAATGATGAGTGAGAGATGGTGATTAAGCCTAAAACATGATAGATATTGAAGCGTTGATGATGATAGACTCTTGGGTAATAGAGAGTGTTTGGTTGAATTGGAACCAAAAGGGTTGGAATTTGGTTGAATTAGAATGATAGTGAATGGATGTAATGGAATAGATGCTATGGTACTCATCCTCCATGCTCCTCCATGAATGTGGTAGGAAAATACGTGGTACCACCGTGAGTGGTGGTGCACGGAAAATTTGCCGGAATTTCACTTTTTTCTCCTCTTGTCAA
This sequence comes from Rosa x damascena, assembly GCA_001662545.1. Taxonomy (NCBI): domain Eukaryota; kingdom Viridiplantae; phylum Streptophyta; class Magnoliopsida; order Rosales; family Rosaceae; genus Rosa; species Rosa x damascena. The sequence continues at coordinate 10,492 of LYNE01006194.1, forward strand.
GATTTTCTACAAAACATGGAATTGGATTAGTCAACATTAAATTGGACTTTGGAACAAGTAATTTCCATGTTTTAGGGCACAAATATGTAGATGAATTATGATCCAACACCGGATTGAAATGCATGACTTAAGTAGTTAAGTACTACACCCAAGAGAGGTTGCTTGATATCATCAAAGGAATATATCCCTTGTCATACCAGAGAGGGATGCAAGGAGAGAAGTTGGCTAATTAAAATGGCATCATTCACTATAAAAGCATCATTGTTTACAAGAGAGGCTAGAGGTGAAAACCTTCAGTCCTAACTCTCATCCATTTCATTACATCTAATTTAGCTTAGCATAGTTTACATTTCAAGTATTCATTTAGCTATTTCCGAATCAAATCATCTAACCAAAATCAAACCACTACTTCACCTTGCATATAATCACCATGAACTTTAGCTCCCTTGTGACCTATTGTTTGTGACTTGTACATTTGCATATTCATCTAGCATCCTTTAGGTTTTCCTTAGCTAGAGTGGGTTTTCCAATCCATTGGGTACGATATCCCCTACTTATAATCCCCTACACTATAACTTGGTTCTTATATTTATTTTTAAAAAAAAACTTGGTCCTTATACTTGAGGATAACTATTTGGCTAACAACTTGTTGAAGAAGAAGTTTCAAAGAAGGTTTGGTTCATGTTCACCATGAAATCCAAATCACTAAATTCCAAAACTTCACCATAAAATCCATATACCCAATTGAGCTCACACTAATCCATCTTGAGTCCCTCCTCTTCTTCCTTCTTCTCCTTCAGCAACTCAATTTTTCGTTTCTTCAGTGCTGATCTCAAAATCGAAACTATATTCGGCGAGTTGGTAATCTCTCTAAGAAAGAATCGCTGCTTCTTGGACGGCGGAGCTTTCAAGGCCTCCGCCGCCGAGGCTCACTTCTTCGTTGAGCACATGGTGTAGACACTGTTTCCTTAGTCGCATATGGTTGAAATGATTTGCAGAGAGTTTGGGATCAGATTCAAATTCCCACCACCAACAACCATGAAATCCTTCAATTCCAGAAATCCATGAGCAAGAAATGGATGAAGAATAAGACCCAGATACCCAAGTTCAAGACTTGACTGCCCCAGAGCATTAATTGGTTCAATTTGAGTAAAGTTACTTGCTTTTTGTGAATTCCTTATCACAAATTTTTTAGGGGTTTTTTATTCTTTCAATCTATTTTGTAAAATGCTAGATTTGTTAAAGGAAAAACATATTGTGTGCCTTTGTCAAAGCAACTGACGGAGAGGGAATCAAGGAATCAGTGATTACCATCAATCAGCGTAATTACGGATCCATCAGCATTTAGTATCATTAATGTAATCTTTATTTCCGTTGTAATTCTATCCCTATATAAAAGGACTATGAAATGAAATGAGTAGACCAATTCCAATCCAATTTTACTTTTACACGTTATTAGCATGCTCAGAGCCAATAGCCAAAGAAAAAATCAAAACCCTAAA
>LYNE01006196.1:0-25274 GCA_001662545.1 Rosa x damascena
CATGGCCAGCTCACTCAGCTGAGCTTATTATTAACCTAACTAGGAACTGTAATCTCTTATTAGTCCAAAGTTAAGTGCGACTCAAACTTATGTTTGCATATGTACATTACAGTAAAATAGTTAAACTCAAAGGAATAATACAAAAACGACACACAAACACGTGTATATAGTAGTAACAGTAACATAAATGTATTTTTCTCAACATGTAAACTCAAATCGATAATTTGAACGTGCAAAATTGCCGAATTTCAAAATAACGATTTATTTTATCTTGTGAATCTCCGATTTCACTTTTTGGTTAACCAGAACAAGAATTACAAAAGCAAAATGGTTAATGATTTGCAGTAATTTTGCACCTGAATTCAGTCCTTCACCAGCAGCAGCAGCAGAAAAATGGACTCGCCAGCCACCTTGTTCGTTTCATTTAATGCAAACTTAATAGCTAGCTGGCTCCCGAACCAACTTTGCCTTCTTTTACATCACATTATTACCTAAGAATACCGACCGCTCAACAGCACATAATAGTGATAATACTACTCATCCTCCACATATTCCTCCACCGATCGTCACATAACTTTCTTAATTAGCAACATCTACCTAGAAATGACGACCTCCGACGCCGCCAAGCTCCCCAGATACCAGAGATTGAGGCAGCACGACGACGACGACGGTTACTACGATTTCGAGAAGGAGAGGGTGGTGGTCACGAAGGCCAAGAGTAGTAGCAGCATTATCAGTTGGTACAAGCTCAAGTCGAGGCTGGTGCCGAGTGTGAGCCTCAGGAGGAGGTTCAGGCTGAGAAGGAGAGTCGTGAGCTTGAGGAGGTTGTTGCGGCTGAGGAGGAAGATCAAGTTGGCTTGTAGTCATCTCAGAGTTTCGTGCCAGAAAGTGGTGAAGAGATTAAAGGATGGGCAGTCTCAGTTTGGCGATCTGTTTGCCGGAAACTATATGTTCTTGCAGGTCAATCCTTCGTCGTTGAAGTGCCTTGATCACCGCCGGAGAAATCTCGCCGGAGCAGGTGGGGAACAGAAGCAACACCACCACCACCACCTTCAGTTTCAGAACTTCCCTTCGAGGACAACAGGAATGGGGTATACCTTTCCAAGAAACTAATTATTAGTAGTATTAGTATTTTTATTTTTATTTTCGATCTGAATATTATCTTTATTTTCGTCGGGCTTAATTCAAAGTGCTTTTGTTAGAAGCATAGCTTTTAGCCAAATCTTCCAGTGCATGTCTGCTTCTTGTAAAAAAAGTGCTTATAACAATTCAGAAACTATTATCCGGTGTTTGGTTGTCTAAGAAATTAAGTTTTTAAATTATGTGGGAATAAAACGATGAAGTCCATGATGCAATTTACCAACACTTACTGATTTTGGGTCTGAATTATGCTTTTAGTTGTATAACTTTTAGCTAACTGACTCGAAGGAAAATGCTCTAGTTAATTGACCTGAAGAGAAATATTATTCTTGATTATCTAATATGTAACTAGATGATGACACAGTGGATATATAAAACCAACAAATGAATAGGGCAGTATTACTTTTACAATATATTATACAATAATTTTTCTTCTTTTCCCGTTGAATTAAGACATTCTACTTACGGATAGAAAATTTATATTGTTCGACTAAATAGTCGTATACTCGCTAACTGAATAGACATGACTAGGATCTAACATGTTACAATTTGAGATTCGATTTAAAACATTCTACTGACAAACACGTGATTATGAACATATTACGTGAAAATGAAAATGAGAAATTAGTGATGAAAGAATTTATGGGCACGCTATTGTACATTTGTGCATTGATGATGCACATGCAATGTAACTGTTTGGTCCAAAAGCTAATCAAGGCAAAAGCAAGTGGCAGGTGGGAGTAGTCGCGACCACTTGCGAATTCCTTAATTCAAAGGATGGAGCTCCGATCAGCAATCAATAATATATATACATGAACGTGTCATAATAATATATATAGATGAAATCGACATACCTTTTTTTTTTTCTCCCCAAGTGATGCATCACAAGAAACCCTAAAATGTTATGATGCTTCAAACTTGTTCATCTAATGAAACCTAGCTACTGGTTTTAACGAAAGAGAAGTAGAGAACTTGGAGTGTATCCCATTGGAGCAAGGTGCAACGGCATGAAAGAGTTTAATGAAACCTAGTGGTGGGTCAGATGAGAGGCTAGTTTGCTTCTGCACAAGATCAATGTTGATCGATTATGGACCTAATAAACATACTTGTTAAAGATTTAATTTGACATATGATTTTATGGATCTTATTTTCACCGTTAGGAATTTATTATTAAAGTCAGTTTTTGCGGTTAAAATTTTATTATAGAAAAAACTGAAATCATTTGAGAGCAAGTTCTGTCTCATTGTTTTCTCTCTTACAGTCACAGTTCATCCAAACCACTTGAGAGTTTTTGTTTCACTTCATCCAAATCACTTGAGAGTTTTTGTTTTTCTCACCAAATCATAGAAAAATGTTTGATATCCTATATTTTGTACCAAATTTGATGACGTCTATGATGTGAGCTGCAAGTATAGCAATCTTCAATGCAATGATATGTCATCTATCACATCAAATGTCACGCCATTTGGACTTCAAACTTGTTATATAATGTTTATCTGAAATTTTAGCCATAGTGGGCTTTGGTTTGATTCATCTTCAGTTAGGATGCAGTTTTGGGCCTCATGACTGGGCTTTATGCTAAATGATCCGCACCCAAAACGGTGCGTTGTATCCACTCTGCAAAGCAGAAATGAAACAAAACGAAGCAGCAGGGTTTGGGATTCTGAGGTTTTACAGAGAGAACTCTCACTCAGATTCAGCAACCATGACACTCCTCCGATCAATTTCCGGTGCTTCTCACCGGTCACTATTTCTTCGTGCCATCGGCCGGCGACACCTGGCTTCAACTCCGGCTCCGGCTCCGGCTCAGACGGAGGAATACAAGAGGAGAAACTACGCCAACAATGTCACGGAGTACAACGGCGTCGTTAACTCCATCACTGCGCAGAGAAGGTTCTCTTTTCTTCTGAGAGACGTCTACGACGACATGTCGCTCGACGGAGTCCAGCCGGACCGAGACACCTTCCACTCGCTCATTTTGGGGTCCATGAAGGGGGCTCGCTTGCAGGACGCGTTCTACTTCACTGAGCAGATGAAATCCATGGGCTTGGTTCCTGATGTAGGTTTGCTTGCTTCTCGGTTTTCGCTGAATTCCGATTTTCTGTGAGGTTTTATGTTTGTGTGTTAATTGCATTTGTGTGTGTGATTTGTGGTGTATAGGTCAATTCGTACAACATGTTGATTTCGGTGTGTGGGAAGTGCAAGAACTCGGAGCAGGCGATTCAGGTAGAGCTAGGGTGGTTTGTTTATATGTGTTTTTTTTAAGCATTGGTTGTAGGATGGAGAATTGATGATTTGTTTTTGCTTTTTTGAATTCAAAGATTTTGGAAGAAATGAAGAAGTATAAGGTAAAGCCGATGGTGCAAACCTACATGTGTCTCCTCAATGCATGTGCAGCTGCTGGCCGTCTAGATCAAGTGTATGTTACTACTTTTTGTGCTGTTATTGTTCACCATTTTGTTTATGTAATGTACATTCTTAGCACGAGGACTGGTGTTCAGTAGTTCAATGGTTTAAGTGTAAATTTGTCGTGTCTGCAAACTAATTGGGGTTAGGGAATGAATGTTGAATGCGTATTCGAATTAACAATGTGATCTGCATCTGCAGGTATGCAATTGTCCGCGACATGACTGCTGCTGGTCTTGGGTTAAACAAGTTTTGCTATGCGGGACTTATAACTGCACTGAGGAACAAGACACCCTTACCAGATGATTATGCTGCCAAAGTAATTATTCAATTGTTGCCTGTGCTATAAATAAGCTCTTATTTTGTTATTCTTGAAGTTCTCTAATATTCTGCTTTTGTGGTAAGATTATAGAGTTTGTGGAGCGGTCAAAAGAGTGGTCATCGGTGGAAGCTTCAAGTGAAACAGCTCAAAATGTAATGACGGGGGTAACAGAAGAGGAGCTGTATAACATGCCAACAGCTGAGTATATTAATAGGCGTGGATTTTTGAATAGGCCACTAACTGTGTATCATGTTGCATTTCATGCATGTGCGGACCTTGGAAATGTTGAGGTACTATTTTATATCTCTATTATCTCAGTTCAATTTTTGTAGAGAAACCAATTTATACTTTGTACCTGCATTGTTTTCTTGGCAGTTCTTGTTGATTTGTTGATTTTTGTGATTACTTTTTCGCTTATGTGGAAAAACATGTATCTATGCATGACAAGCTAGCACTTTATGCTTGAACTTCCATTACATGGTTCTTGAGTTTTTAGCAAAGTTGTCGCATCTCATGGATTCATACTCCTTAGCCTTTTAGTTGTCTTTTTATATTATTTTATATTATTTATTATCAAATGATCCACAATGAAAAGTAGAAGGTCTGAAACTTCCTTGTTTTTCAAGTTCAACATTTATTGCAAGGATTGCTGAGTTTAATGATAGTTACCACACTATATTAGAATGCTTAATATGATTACATTTTCATTTCCACTTGCAATAAAGATTGATTAATGGTCCTAGCACACATATAAAAAACATCAGATTTTCAAGTTGTGTATTTCATTTGTTTACTGCTGCCAGGTGATGGAAGCTCTTTTGGACATGCTAAAAAAGGATGGGAAATTTCCTGATACCTATATTGTGATTCAAACTATGAGGTATGTACTTGTTGACAATTTTCTTCAAGTTTCTATATAGTTTGATTAACCTTCATAGATGCAATGCATAGTACAAGCAAACTATTATGTTTATCTACTGAGATTATAAATGCCTTCGAGTTCCATCTGATTCAGAGTGCACTAAATGTTTAATCAATTCTTTTTTGGTGACTTGGATTTCAACGTACATCAATCTATTTTTCTGTTTAAGTTTTTTTCAACACTGTCCTTTCAACTCAGATGCTATTTGAACTGTGGGGATATTGATCGTGGTTGGCAAATGCTTGATGAATATCTGAAGTCAGGAAGGCCTCCTGTACCAGAACTCTATACAGTGAGTTTTTCAACAAAGACATTATCTTGAGTCAACATTTGGTTTCTTTATATACATTGTTCCATTGGTCTTGGCTCTTAGACAAACATTGAAGGTTAGAAATAATGTGCTTAGGCGTGGACAATCTTATCTGCAATGTATCACCTTTGTTGTTGATTAGCTAACGTGAAGCTTTTATTAGTCAGATTTATCACCGTAACCCCTACAATGTCTCCCCCTAAATAAATATTCTACTAATTTGTATCTCAAGACTTTGTTCCCTAAAAAGTATAGTGAAAGCATCTGCACCAGAAACTATTGTAATTTTACCATTTTTTCCTACCCTCTAAATATTGCAGAATTGAAGTATGTTCTGACTAATTGGTTTGCGATTTTGGCTTATTATCACTTAATATATTCTGATTCTAGGATTAGGCATTGCTGCCCAACATGATATAGTGTCTTTTTTTTTCACTTCCACAGACAGTATGAATGCTCTAATATCTGGCCTGTTATTTACTGTAGACACTTGCAGAGGGCGCCATGATTGGATATACTCCTAAGGGAATGCAAATTGCCCAAAAGGCATTGGTATGGTTGGGGAATGGAAGCGCCTTATTTCGTACAGCAGTGTTTTATATTTTAGATCATGGTTTCGTCCATTACTTATTCTAGGATCTTTTCCAATGCAGGAAGATATGAATTCCAGGAACTTTTACTTGCTTCCAAGACAAGGGACTGATCTTCTCCTTGTAGCTGCCGGTGAAAAGGTGTGCAAAGAATTCCTTTTTAACTTCAGAGTTCTCTTTATTACTGTTATGTTTTTCCATATAGAGTTATATTCAGTTTCAAAAAAGGATAAGAATGTTCTTTATCTGTCATGTTGTTATATGCATTTTCTTCTGGTTTTGAGTCTTTGGACTGTCTTACTATGAACCTTCCATACTTTTTTGCAGACCGGAGGTTATACTACTGCAAACTATATATGGGACTTGATGCAAGCTCGTAAAGTAACTCCTCAACTTCCTGCAGTAGAAGCATATTACAATGGCTTGAAAGTGAGTCTCCCTTGGGCATTCATCCCTGATTATATTATGTCGTAATTGTTGGGTTCAAATGCACAGACCATGATTAGCAGGTGGACTGCAAACCCAGCTTAAGTTTTTATATGAAAAATCTATTACTGCCTTGCTCTAAGAGTCTTGTGTTAGTCTATGGTGTGTTCATGCTCAGGAATATTATCATACAAACTTGCAAATTAATATTAATCATAAATTTATGAAAGAAAAGTTATTTGTTAATTCCTGTCTCTTGGTTGTGTTTGAATCAGTTATTACAATTGTGTGATGCCATTTTACGTAGAACCGTTCCTTGCACTACAATGTCTAATCCCAATGTTCAAACCACAACAGAGGCACTCAGGGAATGTTCACTTGGTGCATTTTGGAATAAAGTCCTGTGGTGTAACTTAAAATTTAAATTGATCATATGCTTAATAAACCTGGGTGTCGCACAAGTGCCATTAGAATAAATTGTAGTAGAAAATACTTGTCTTGGTTTCTGTGATATGAATTTGAATTCATTATACTCTTTTTGCGTTCATTAAACTCTGTTTTTTTCAATATCTAAATTCAAGCTTTGCTTGTACATCAAAATGGGCTGGGTCTTTTCATTTGTGTCATTTTTGACAATTGCTTCCTTTGTTTCTGTAATTGCAGGAACGCGAGATTCCTGCTGATGATCCACGACTAGTACTGGTTAAGCGTACTTATGAAAACCTTTCTTCGAGATTCAGAGGACGACGACCAAATTAAACAATGATGACAGTCTCCAATGACTAGTCGCCATGGTTTGTTGTCGTTGAACCGACACAATGACATCATTAATGTTTAGAAGGAAAAAGACATTCATCCGTGTTGGCTAAATGAACCTCGAGTTGGTGTTGTGGATACTTGTATGTTTTACATACATTTCAAGGCCATCGTGGTGAGGGGTGTGTTAAGAGTTCACATGTTGTGGCTTTTGGGCACCTCTTCCGGCAGAATGAGCTCGCCTGACAAATTGTTATTCTTCATTTTTCTGGATGCATCAAGTTTCAATAACTATAGTGAAGACTGAAGAGTACTCTGCTTAATAAAACAAATATGTAGAATTCTTCTTTTTTGTTTTTTTGGTTTCCACCCCCCTCTTTAGCAACCTTGATTTTAATTTTTGGCTTTTAAGCTGGGAAGAGCAATAACCTCATTTTATTTTTACCTTTGTTTCTTTGATAAACACAAACATTATCAGGCCAGTTTTAGAGTCTGGTGTTTTCATTTGTCCATCAGGAACTATTGTTGTAAAAGTTTCAGCTAAATTGGTTTAGGTTCATAAATTATTGATCATCAACTTATCTAAAAGATTGTATTCATCTGCATGACATTTTATTTTAGCCAGTCTTTTCCAAGATTGTTATTGGAAACAAAATGATTCTTTTTCTTTTTGCGAGGCCCAATTCACATTCCACACTACTATTAGTCTATTAAACAAGAAACATACATAAGGAATGTGACCCAGTAAGACGCCCCAATCTCCACATTTAAGGCCCAAAAAAGTTGTGCGAGGCCCACTAAGAAGCCCAAGAGACGAATACCCGCTTCCTTCTTCTTCTTCTAGCCAATCTTTCATTCGCTCGCTGCAAAACCCTACTGGTAATCTCTCTCTCTCTCTCTCTCTCATCTTCCGCTCTACAATTTAATCACCATAAATTTATTAATACTCTATCGAGCTTCTTCGTGTTGATTCTTCTTCATCACCTTCTCGGCTTCTCCATGTTTAACTCATTCAATTCTGCTCTCTCTCTTTTTTTTTTTCTCTGTACTTGGCTTCGGAATATTAATCATTTTCTTTTTCTTCGAATTTTAGCAGAACTAGTGATATTGGAGTGTAGCTGTTTAGCTTTGAGCTGCTTAGAGATCACCATTGCTTTGGATTCAGTGGCTGCGGCGCACAGGTAATGAAACAGTGTACTAGGGTTTAGGAATGCTTCCAGAGATTTCATCTATAACTATTGAATGATTTGTCATCGTTTTTATTTACCAATGCCGTAAAATTGGTGAGAATCTAGTATGCTGCTGTTAATTGGCATAATATGGTTTTGGTCTAGTGCCAACTGTTTACATTTACATAATGAAATGTTCCATGGAGAAATACTTTTACCTTAGGTTTATATATTGAATTTAAGCCTCAAACTCTGCAGTATTTCCTGATCAAATTTGTTTTCAGTGTTCGAGGATTTGCATAGCCGCCATGGATGTCACCAAGCCCAAAAAGAAGAAATCTTTGTCCCCCGGGGTCTGCTATTTGGGTAGGATCCCTCCTCGCATGGACCACAAAGTGGTTCGTCACTTGCTTTCTCCCTATGGAGAGTTGGATAAGATCTATCTTGTACCCAGAAACCCTTCTTCTCAGGTCAAAAAACGTGACCGCCCCGGTAAACACCAAATGGATAGTTATTCAGAAGGGTATGTGTGTGTGGATGTCATTTTCGTACTCATATCTGTTGGCAATTGTGACATTGTGTTATTACTGGCGTATGAGCATTGGATTGTACTTGTTTGCAAGTGCAGGTGGGTTGAATTTAAAGATAAAAGGGTTGCTAAGAGAGTTGCTAATATGCTAAATGGTGAAAAAATAGGTATGCAGTGGTGACTTGGAATTTTTCGCTTGACGGTTTTACTTTTTACTGCTGAGTGGATGATGGGTAATAATTTTGTAGTGTCTGCTTGTTTCATCAGTATAGGTGGGAAGAAGAGGTCCGCTTTCTACTATGATCTTTGGAATATCAAGTACTTGAGTAAATTCAAGTGGGATGATCTTACCGGAGAGATAGGTACAGACCTTTAATGATATGTTGTTTGGTTGCTTAATTTTGGTCACGTGTAACTTGTGTTCAAAATGCTTGCATTGCAGCTTTCAAGAACGCCGAGCGGGAGCAAAAGCTAGCTTTAGAAATTTCTGCTGCTAAGAAGGAGCAGGATTTCTACATCTCCAAGGTTGACACGTCTCGTAAGTTGAGTGCCATAGAAGAAAGAATGAAGAAGGTATGCTATCTGTATTATATTTGAAGAGTGTCTGTTTCAATATGAAACGAGGCGAGTATAGTTTATTGAGTTTATTGGTGCCTTTGCCAATTGCTACCTCATTTATTTATTAGTTTAAAACTTCACATTGTCTTGCCATGCTCTCACAATTGTAAATTGGCCCAAGTTTGCATTGGTAGAAGAATTTATCTGCTTCCTCAGTCTTCTGTTACTCGCTGAATAGTATTTGGCATTGTGTAGATTCAACTCTTGGGCTCTCTTACATATAAATAATTAGCAACAGAAACTGTGAAACGTCCAATTAATGCAATTTCTTGGATGATATCTCTGCAGTATCATTTCGCCTGACATTTAAGTATATAATTAGATAATTCCACACAATTGTTTCTTTTGTATTGAACAGAAGCGGAAGGTCCAAGAGGAGTCAGGAACCACTCCTGATGTGCCTGTAGACCAGCCACTGAAGGTAGTTCGCCAATTTCGACAGAAAACACCAGTTGCAGATAGTGCTGCAGAAAAGAAACCTTCAGTCTCTAGAGATCTATTGGCAGGGGTGAGCATCATTTTGTTTTTAAGAAATCGTATCATCCATCTGGTTGTCACTGAATACTTACTACTCCACATCATTTGTAGGTATTTGGTAGTTCTTAGTGCTCGACTTTCACCTCAAGTGGAGCTCGAAAGCCGAATTCCAAAGTGTTTGAAGTTGTATTGCTCCTGATTGTGGTCGTGCTTTGAGTTCTGGTTTTGGTTGAGTTCAGTATTGGTTGCGATTAGCGGGAAGTAGGTTCTATTTTAGGATCACAAATTCCAGCATACAGCAGAAACTATCTGTAACATTCTATTACGAATCACCTTTCATTATTGTTCTTATTCTGGCCAAAACAAAGGGATCAAAGTTGAAAGGTTGTACTTAAAAAGAGCAATCCATTATGCCATTTTTTGGATTGTTCACATTTCTTTCTTCAGAGAAATTCTAGCCTCTTGGTTTTCGACAAATACTTCAATTGATAAATTGTGGTCTTTGGACAAATATTTCCAGTGCCATAAATATTATAAAAAATAGACAAATATTTCCAGTGCCATAAATATTATAAAAAAATATTTCCTCGTGATCTTGAACAATGGAATGATGGATTGCTTTGAACAAACCCTGTACAAAGTCGATCCCGGTTGAGAAATACTTGAGCACTAAATAAAGTAGAGTAGAATATATCCAAGAGCTTAAAACTATACATTTAACGTTTTCCCTATGTCGCACAAGGTATGTTCAAAAGCACATATGCTGGACAGGCAGATGACTAAAACAAAAGGAATGAGGTACAGAATCTACTTTGTGTTCTGATTAGGTGCAACATCCACTTCTCTGAGCAACAGCTCCATCTCTTGTGCCTGCTGAACCTTGGGGGCGTCCATATCCAACCTTGATACCAGATGACTGCAAAAAACACCAAAACATTACTATAGTAACCATGTTCGCTCACATTTCTTAGAGCAACAAGCAAAATTTAAATTGACCCAACTCCTATAGCCATCAATCTCCTCAACAAATGACTTGAAAATTACCTCATTTGATACATCAAACACACCATCCTGGATATTCTGAAGAATCTTTCCAGCAGTCTTTATGAAGGCCTGAGACGTATGTTACTAAATCAGTTTAAGCGTACTAAACAGTAGCATTTCAGTCACAAATAAACACAGAATACGGTGAAAACAAGAGTCCGTCTTCTAACGTATCACCTCCTCAACATTTTGAGCAGTTCTTGCAGACGCCTCCAAGAATAAAAGACCATTCTCCTTTGCAAATTGCTCCCCTTCCTCTTTACTGACAGCCCTTCTATGAGCAAGATCACACTTGTTCCCAACAAGCATGATTGTCATGTTAGGATTTGCATGCTGCCGGGCATCCTCTAGCCAGCTTGCCAGATGATTAAATGTCTCCCTCCTACAGAAGAGAACAACTTTAGCAAGTTTCATGTCTATAGTTTAAGTAACTAGATAATTTTGAAACCAGACACAGACATCATTAGAGCTCTTGTTAAATGGAGCTTCAAACCATGTCTAAAAAATTGCCATTTTCAGTCTTCAGGAGAAGGAACAACACGGGGACAGCATTTATGTGGAAAATTAAAAGTCAATTACAGTGTCTTATGTTAGCTGCAACAACTCACAAGCGCATATATCCCACTTTCAGAGCTGCTCATTCTCAATTTACATAACAATGACTCCTATGATAAGTCGCAAACACAGAGAATGAGAGATAGTACAATCCAAACCTCAGAGTTTACATAGAAAGTAAAAAAACAAGATAGAATGCATAACATTGGGCACAAAGCTGAAAACAATCATAGCTCATAAGTTTATCATATGATTCGTATGCATCTCACACATGATCTCAAACTCTTAATATTCTTCCTCCCTAAAGAACACGCATCCACTCACACCGACACACAAGTTATGTAAACACACAATTCTCTCCCACTCACCTGGTTATGTCATAAACCAGCAGTGCCCCAGCCGCGCCTCTGTAGTAAGATCTAGTAATGGACCTGAAAGACTCTTGCCCAGCCTGAAATAGAAAATAAAACAATCAATGCTCGCTCAGAAACTAAAACACAGCATCAAACCGCAGCTTAAATATTTCAACTACAAGCGAACACCAGAGCCTAAGAAAACGAAAATTGAACCTTCGAGTAACCATTACAACACCCAAAAAAAATCTACTTTGATCCAATTCGAAATTCTATGAACAGTAATTAGGTAATTGCGAGACCATAAACAATCCAACAGTGGGTAACTTACGGTGTCCCAAATCTGTAGCTTGATGGGCCGGGTTTCAATTGTGACCATGCGAGCTCCGAACTCGACGCCAATGGTGAGATCATGCACAGGCTGGAAGCGCTTGTCCGTGAATTGCAGGAGCAGGCATGATTTCCCTACACCTGAAAACCCCAAAATTGAGTCCCAAATTCTCAGTCACATTCAAAATCTGAAAAAGCCGACAACTTTATTTAGGGTTTCGGGGTGAGAATTGGAAGGGGGTACCTGTGTCGCCGATGATGATGTACTTGAAGAGGTAGTCGTAAGACATGGCTGAGACGACGACGTCGTATCGAAGAAGGAGGAGGAAGAAGAATGGTGTGTGTCGCTGCTCTTCTGCGCTTTGGTTGGTCTTTTGGCTTTGCCCGCCTCATTATTTTTGGTTTTATATTCCTAAACACGAAGTAAAGTATTATTATTATATATTATCGTGACGTATAAATCACCGACCACGATAGCGTTTGCTTCATCACAGTGATGAGGCTTCTTGTTTTGTCTCCTCTCCTACACACGTAAATCTCCTCTTTTCTATTATTACATATTTTCTTTTATGGAGTCCAATAGTCCATTATACCAATGCCTCACCATAAGCGCACAAACCCAAAAGGCACTTCAAATTTCGCGACAAAAGTTGTGAGAGTTAGGACTTAAACGCTAGATATAATTGACCAATATTGTCACAACAGAACACATTTCTTAATTATTATAATATTTTACCATTTTTGGGTTTATTATTGTCTTCTTGTTGGACTCAAATTCAAAGAGTCAAAAAATTTAATGATGAGGGGTTGAGGCTTCAAAAGTCGAGACTATTCCTACTCCAAAGTGGTTAATGCCACGGAAAAGAAAAAGAAAAAGAGAGACCAAATTCTTGTTGAAACCTATTTCTAATCTTATTGTAATAGTATTCTTCCTTCTAGCACAATCAAGGTATGAATGATGGCATATAGGAATATCCTAACAAATCTTTGGAGGACCCAAAGCCAAGCCAGGTGGTTCTCTTCCCTTTCCTTGGGGAAAACCGGAAATGCAAGCAAGGGAAATCGACTATAAAAATATATAAATAAAAATAGTGGAAACAGGATTAGAACCCATGAATTTGAGGTTAGGAGCCATGCTGCCCATGCACTGGTGATGCTCTTCATCCCCAAATATCAACAAACTCTTTCACACAAAAGTAATTTCAGATGCTCATGCTTGTTTCAGGATAGTATAACATAACATAGGCTCAATTCACAAGCTAAAAACACAGGAAATAATAATATATGCAATCCGCTGAGCCAAAAGAACCGAAATTGCTGATTAAAACTGAATAAAGAGCCGAGTTCTATTTAGTTCAGAAAGGAATTGCATCAAGACTTTGACACAGCTACTTTTTTTGACGACCCACTTAGAAGAAAACCCGTAGAAAGTTGGGATTCACGTCTCAAAATAGTTCATTCACAAGCTACCAACGCAGTGCTTTCTCATTCTTCCATGGCGTCTCCTCCTACTTCTATAACTTCTACCTTCTCCTTCAATGGTGTTATCTTGGTTAACAGTACCTCTGCAACAAAGAAAGCCCAGCGAATTCAGAAAAATCGTTCAACCTATCACTAAATCAATATGTCAAACAAGGAAGATGGTCATATTTGTCAAAAAAAGGAAGATAGTCATCTTTGTCAAACAAGGAAGATGGTATCAGACTGACAAATATTAAACCCTATAGGTCTTGAAGCCTATTGCCTCTTTCACTAGAGTTCCAAAGTAAAATATATGCAATGGATACACAGTATGCTTATGTCACATAGCAGCTGCAAACCAAAAGTTAAGAACAGGCAGTGAAGAGTTTTCCTATATGAGATTTGCTCAGTCTAATGCCATACATCAGTTGCATGTCATAAAGCTATCATAGAAAAAAGTGAAAGGAAGTGTGATGCTAACCGGTCTTCTTGGTGAATGAGTATTCTTTGGGGCTGACATAGGTTCGAGGATTAGGCTGCAAATGGTTCCGCAGGAATTCTTTGTTGCCCTGAACCAGCAAAAATATAGTACATTAGAATAAAATCATCACTCTTTTCTGTTTTCCAGAAAAAAGGTGACTACTTGAGAACCAACATACCTTGGTTATTACACAGATATCGACATTGCTACCACTTCCCAAATCATTGAATATACCAGAGCAAATAGCCTCTGCAACAAGCTGTACCCCTTCATCTCTCTGCATCGAAGTACACAAAGCAAAAATTGAAAAAAAAATAAAAATTGAAAAGTTACAGTTCATTGCCAGTTATCTAAAACAAATAAGTATATCCAGAACTAGCTTTTCTGACTGTGACTTCAAAAAACAAACAAGATCCTTACAGTCAGGCCTTCTTTGTACTTGGACTCGAAGATGGCCATTGCAGCAAGTGAGCCGGAACCCATAGTAGCATAAGGGAGTGTGTCAGTCGACCCATGTGGATAAATCTGACAAATTAGGCAACCACAATTGTCGGTCATCAGATTTTGCAAGCCAAAAGAAAACAGTATCGTTACATCTAACTGTCTGAAGCAGTAAATCTTACAGTGTGCAAATGAGGGCCGGTGAAATCAACACCCCCAAGCACCAATGCAGCCGAGACATGACCTTGGTAACTAAACAATACATGCAGGAGTAAGAATAAAGTTGTGCTTATAATGAGGGAACATACCTAAAACAACTAATAAATGAAGGAAATACTTGATAAACGGTACCTGAAAAGATGTCTTTTGAGATAGGTGAGGGCAGTCACAACCCTTGATTCCCTACCAGTGTGGTAACGGTGCAACTGCAGCTGTGAGCTGACCATGTCTAGAAAAGAACAAAACAGTAGAGCAGCAGATTACGAATGACGGTATGATGGTACTACAATAATCGAGAAAATTTAACATAGAAGCAGATAAACAGATCCAGCACTAAACAAATCCTAACATTTACCTGTCACTGCCTCAGTATCAGCAGCAGTTCCTGCCCCACAGCAATATATGTTTGGTGCCATGTAATGAATTTTCTCACAGTTTTTATCACACACAATTGACCCTGAGGTGGCCCTGGTATCAGCTCCAAGAATGACACCATCCTGATGAAAACCAATTCGAAAAAGAAACGTTTACAAAAAATATATATATCTCAAGCAATTTATCTTTTGAACGATTTATCTTTTGAACGAGAAGAAAGAAACATTCGACTCAAAAGATTGCTAAACACAGAGAGCGGAAAAACAGTCCTACCTGAAAAATTAACCCAACAATGGTGGTTCCTGTCTTGGTAAACGGAGGTAGCTGAGCCCCGTTCTTCGAAAGCATAGCATTTCTTTTACATAGATCAAAGCTAAATCCACCCTTGGGAGGAACATCAATGACTGATTTAGCCATCTTATAGTTTCAACTAAACCTGCAAAAAAAGAAAACATAATTTATTATCAAATTTCCAACCTAGAAACAATCCACCACCAATTTCTCTGTATCCTTCTCATTCTCAAGCCTTTAAAGACTCAAATTACAAATTATCCCACCCGAATTCAGTTACTCAACTACTCGACATCAACCAAAGAAAATCAAACTCAACAGACCTATTCTTCGAAAACAAACAATCCATTCCAGCTTTGCAGAGAAGCAAACACAATGTAACCCATATAAGCCAAAACCCTGAATTCAGTTACTAAACTACTCGACCTCAAGCAAAGCAACCAAACTCAAAAGGCCTATTCTTCGAGAACAAACAATCCATTCCAGCTTTGCAGACAAGCAAACACAATGTAACCCATATATTAGCCAAAACCCTATACCCAATACGGAGCTTCGACTCAAAATCCTCCTCTGTGGAGATAACCCAATTACTCAAAGCTGATGATTTCGCAAACTAATGACACACAAGTAGGTAAACACTAAATCTCAGAAATTCAAAATATAAAATAGCAAAGCTTCAAACTTTCGATTACCTGAAGAAGAAGATGAAGATTTGGGTGATGATCCAAACAAAATTGCAGCGGCGATTCAATTGGTTTCTTCTATCAGCGATTTAGAGAGACTTAAAAGTTTTGTTGGTGTTATATAAATAATAATATGAATAACCTTTTGGACAAGAAAACTATCAGACTTTGTTGCTCTGCTAGTTTTGCCACTAGAACAAAAAGAAACAACTTTTGGGCCAATGAATAGTATTTAAAAATAGCCCATTGGGCCTATGGAACAACATAAGTCTTTCCTGGTCATTGAGAATTTTTTTTTTTTTTTTTTTCCTATATAAACCGGGGGGTCCGTAGTCCATATAAACATGCAAGAAATCGAACACAATGCTGTTGCACCGGCACTATTGGGAACGAAAATGTTCACCTGATCAGTTATTGACCAAGAAAATAATGCTCAACCACCCTTTGATGTAAATCCAATGGCAGAGAGAATTATTATTAAGTTGAGGTGTTTTGTTTTCCACCATTTGATGTAAATCTAAAGGTTATTGAGCATAAATTCTTTGGTCAGCAACTGACCAGGTGAACACCACTGCTATTGAGAATTTTGATATGGCCATCTCTCCCGTCTTTCATGACCATCAACAGGAGTTGCTACATCACATCGAGAACTCCGTCAACCAATAACCCATTACAATCAAGCTTATTTAAAACTTACAATTGAGAATTGCTTTCAAAAACGTTGAGGCCCTGTTTGGATGGCAGGAAATCATGCTATGTAATGGGAATTAATTTCATTTTCCATTCAGATGTGCCGTTTGGTTGTAATTAAAGATTGGAAAGGAAATAAAAAATAAGATTTGACTGGAAATTGACTCCCACATAAAGCCAAAATAGAATTACCTAGTCAGGGGTGATATTCTATTTCTATTTCCCACTGTCAAAGGAAAAATTACATTAATTATCCCTTTAATAATTTATATTCCCCACCAATATTCCTTATAAATTGATGTACTTTAATTAGTAAAAGGGCGTTATTGAAAATTATAAATTCGTATTTCAGATTTAAATTCTAAAATTTAATTTCTACTAATATTCCAAACACTCACATGGAAATTCCAAAACATATTCCATTCCATATCCATCTGGAAAGGAAAATAAATCATTTTCCAATTTTGACATTCCTGCTAACCAAACGGGGCCTGATGGACTCCGGGGTTGCTAAACCAGCACAACACCAAATACCAAATTTGACCATAGTTTCAACGACAATTTTTCACTGTTCAGATCTACCAAGAGGTATCACATTCATATATTACGAACTCTCCAACCCTAGCGCCGTGAGAGAGCAAAAAGCCAAAAGCACCAAACCGCTTCCCTGTCTGGCGGCGGCCAAAGAGGGCTCTAGTATCGCTGCGTTGTCTCTGTGCTAGCTGCCGGACGGGCACTTCAATGCTCTGGGCTAAGGTCAGGAGAGAGGATGTTTGGCTTGTGGTGTGGCTGGCGGTATTGATGACGGGTTTGGGCGACTTTTCTGGGAGTCGTGTGGTGGTTCTTGTGTAGGGATGGGACGTTCCAGATCCAGTGGATCATGGAGCGTCTAGGCGACGATGCGACTCGTAGGGAGGAGTTTGGGCAGTGCTGGCGTGGTGGGGCCCGACAGTGCGACTCTTGGCAGGATTCTTGGGCAGCGCAGCTCGAGGCAAGTCTCTGTGGCGGAGCGGCTTGTGGGCGGCGTGGTGGAATGGTGGTTTGGGCTTGGGTCAATCCTGGCTTGCTGGGCCATGAGTTGGGCCTCTTCTCTTTGGGCTGCCCTCTAGGGCGTAATTTGGCATGGGGTTTTTGCCCTAGACCATACCTATGTTTTTAGTTTTGTCTAATTACAATAAATTCCTTGTATTTAGGACGCTAAGCACCGTTGTGCACTCTACGTATTTTTAGCGCCTCTAGAGTAGTATCAAATGAGGGTATTCGCTAGGTCTACGTATTTGAATGTATAATGAGTATGACAATATGTACGTACCACATGTGGGTACTACCACTAACTTCTTGTCTGTCTATGACCTTAAATGACAGCGAAAAAATATGTAACGGCATATTCTGGCTTGTGATGGTTATACTATTTCTTTAACTAAAAAAAAGAGGCATCACATTCATATGCTTTCTAGGAAGAATGTACAAGTGATAAACACTTTCTGTCAAAGCCAAATATAAAAGAAACAAACCATCAAGATGTGGTCCATCACCTGCATTATGAAAATCAAGAGATGAGAATGCTGCAATATGTAAAGACACTAGGTAGGTATAGATGGAGGTCAAGCGACAAAAGAAGATGGATATGCTGCAATACCGTGAAGATGTAAAGTCAAGCCTTTTCTAGTAGTGCTTATGGATATGTCTTTTTCACTTTGGCATTTTATCCTGATAGCTAACTAATGATTATTCCAGGGTTGGCACTAATTAAAAGAGAAACAAAGTATAACGGTATATCTGAGAGGTCATTTACTTACTAAAGACTATTGAAACTCATATATTGAAACTCATACATGTATTTTAATATTACAAGAAAATTATAAATAGAATAAACCATAAAACTGCAGCAGCCGACTGGCCACTTAGGATTGAAATAAATCAGATTCTGAATCCCGGCCATAAGTAAAGTAATATCTTCACCAAAGATGAACAGTAAAGTGAACATAAGAACATAACAGATTTTTTTTTTTCCTTTATTCTTTTAAAATACTGAACAGTAGAGTTAGAATACTGACACTGCAGATTGTTTCCTTCTTTGCTTGGACCTTGCAAAGAGGCAATGCAATCTGGTTGAAATTAAGAAAGCAAACAGATCATAATAACTAAATTCAAATGCCACCAGTTGGTGCTAGGAAATCAAAAAACAAGCTTAAGTCTGAAGAGTAAACATCCAGTTGTATAGAAGACCACATAATGAAGTCCGAGTTTATTAGAATTAGCGCGAACAAAGCTACAGGGAAGGGAAGAAATACAAAGCTTTCAACAAAAGAGATTGCAAACAGACAGCAAAGAATCATAACTAAACCCAATATAGCTCGAAACAAAGTAAATAAAAGATAATACATTTTAGATCAGTAGCAACCATATATATTTTTTTTTTTTAAATTTACAAGACTAGTAATTGATAACACAGCAGCAAGCACCTCTTGATCTTGGCAGGTTGAGCAGGGCTTAATCTTCTTCTGTTGGCATTGGGTATCGGCAAAGGGGACACATGTGGCTGATCTCCAGGCACTGAACAATGCAATGTACATGAAAATGGTGTCGGCGGGGCAACCCAGTTATCGGTTCTTGTTGATAAAGAAGATCAAAATCCTCCAAACAAATAGCACAGGAGGGCGAGTATGTGATAATATCACTATTGAGTGTCACTTGCTCCAAACCCTGGATTGATGATCTGCTCGCAGGAATCGAATGGGGCCTACATCCACCTCCACCTCTACCAAGGTAAGTGTTGTCCCACACAGCCAGTACAACAGGGAGCTCGGGGTGGCCGGCGGCCTCAACCGCCTGGAATAGGATGTGAACAGCAGTAAGATGCTCATCTTGGGGCACACCCATACTCGAAAGAGACTCGGAGATGAGTGCTTCATACTCCCTATTTCTGTCGTAGTTGTTGGATAATTGCTGCTTGATATGAGAAAACTTTACCCAAATATCTTTTTCCTCTAGTAAAGTAGAGCTTTCGACAATAGCTGGTAAGCGAACATCATCTATCCCACGGTGCGATGTGCTTGTCTTGGAGAACTGCAATCTGATGGGAAGCTTGTCCTCCTCCAAAGACCCTCTGAGGTTGCCTTCCGGTTTTTGCACCGCATCGTGAAGATACGCATAGTGATATCCCAACATAATCGGTTTTGAATCTCTATCCCTAAAGATCGAGCCTTCTGTGTGTGTATGTATAATTTGAGGAAGAACCCTGAATTCTACTCCGTCTAGGACAAGGATTTGGTCCTTTGGAAATGACACAGAGACGAAATTCGATTAGGATTGGGAAAGTTGAGGAGAAACCCTCAATTGTAATCCATCTGAGACAAGGATTTCACTCTGACAGAGACCAAACTCCATTAGGACTATCGAAGTTGAGGAACAACTTGGAATTGGCCAGAGGGACCAAACTAGGAGACGTACTTAGCCCTTGTGGGGTGGGGGGACGGTGTGGCGTTAAAAAGGGGCACTTATATAGATGATAATTTAGGAGATATGTTGGTCCACATGAGGAGATGTACTTTCCTTATGACCAGGCTGTTTCTAAGTTAAGAGAAAAAAAAAGGCCGATCCATTTAAGCCCATAGCCCATAACATTTCTACCCAGCGTAACACTGTAAGCCATGTCTACAGCCGCCCGTAGTCTTTAATTAATTAATTGGGCTAAATACTGTTTACCACCCTGTGGTAAGGACCTCACATCAATTCAGTCCCTCGACTTTCAATTTCATCAAAAACACCCCCACACTATCATTTTCTTGTCCAATAGGTCCATCCGTTATGATTCCGTTAATTTCTGCCGTTAGCTGCTGACGTGGCTATCCAACTCAGCACAGGTGGGCCCCACATGGAAGTGAAATTCCTAAAATGACCCTGGCCAATCTGAAATGAAAAAATCCAAAATAAATCAACACTTTGCGTTTGAGGAGACTCGAACCCACGCAAGTGGGTGTGAAAGTGAAAGCCTCAACCAACAGACCACATGCATGGTTCTGATATATGCCCACAAATTTAATATATATTTGTATACCCAACGGGATATGGATTAAATCCAAAATAAATCAACAATTTGGGTTTGGAGAGAATCGAACCCACGCAAGTGCCTGTAAAAGCGAAAGGCCCAACCACCGGACCACATGCATGTTTCTAATATTTTCCCACAAAATTAATATATATTTATATGGATTGACCATATGACCATATCCGGTTGGATATACAAATATATATTAATTTTGTGGGAATATATATGCATGTGGTCCGGTGGTTGGGTCTTTCACTTTCACACCCGCATGCGTGGGTTCGAGTCTCCCCAAACTCAAAGTGTTGATTTATTTTGGATTTAATCCATATCCGGTTGGGTATACAAATATATATTAAATTTGTGGGCATATATCAGAACCATGCATGTGGTCTGGTGGTTGGGCCTTTCGCTTTTACAGGCACTTGCGTGGGTTCGATTCTCTCCAAACGCAAATTGTTGATTTATTTTGGATTTAATCCATATCCCGTTGGGTATACAAATATATATTAAATTTGTGGGCATATATCAGAACCATGCATGTGGTCTGTTGGTTTTGGCTTTCACTTTCACACTCATTTGCGTGGGTTCGAGTCTCCTCAAACGCAAAGTGTTGATTTATTTTGGATTTTTTCATTTCAGATTGGCCAGGGTCATTTTAGGAATTTCACTTCCATGTGGGGCCCACCTGTGCTGAGTTGGATAGCCACGTCAGCAGCTAACGGCAGAAATTAACGGAATCATAACGGATGGACCTATTGGACGAGAAAATGATAGTGTGGGGGTGTTTTTGATGAAATTGAAAGTCGAGGGACTGAATTGATGTGAGGTCCATACCATAGGGTGGTAAACAATATTTAGCCCTAATTAATTTATATTATTATTTGTTATCAAATTTTCACCGGCCGCCTACATATGGTTTTCAAAAGTTATGGAAAGGTTACATGGAAAGCAAAAGTACCAAAGAAGGTGGCTATCAGTCTTTGGCGCGCTTACTAAAACATTCTTCCTAGTTCCTACTAGAGAGCGATTGCTAGCTAATGGCTATGAAGGGGAAACTTCTCGTCTTCTCTATGATTGCCGTATTGAATCAGTAAGCCATGTTTTGGCAGACTGTCCGGTAGCTAGAGAACTGTTGGGATCAGTGTCCTTGCAACTTACTTGCCCGGTCACTCCTATCTTTGTTTTCCAAAAATGTGTTTCACTCCAGTTTTGTTGGGCTGGTCAATAGTCTCTTTTCTGTGGAATGTGATTGCGCGGGCGTGCCAGCAGTGCAGTCGTCGGAGGTGTTCCTTGACTTGACCTAATTGAGTTTTTCTGCAAACCTAACTATATCCCTTAGCATGCCTAGCATTTCCCTTTCACAGCGGGACGAAACTTCGCTGTACTTTCAGAACTCTGGGTGGCCCTCTGGAACATGGGATTCATCTGGGCCTTCGCACGGTATTTGCCAAGGGCTCTCAGTTTGGGCCGTTGGTATCGGCCCGCGGTGTTAATCTTTCCTATGACACAGCCCAAAAATACTTTTGGGCATAAACAAAATGGATGCTAGATTGTGCTTCTAGAGTATCATTGCAGCAATCTGAGAAGTTTATGATGTTTCTGTGGGCTCTTTGGAATAACAGAAATGCTGCTTTATGGGAAGATGCCAGGGTTACCAGCAGATATTGTCATTGCTAACATAGGTTTGAGGGCAGTCACATCAGCCCTTATTTATAAAAAAAAATTATATATATATATATATATTTTTTTTACTTTGATAGTACTAATTATATTTCTTGTATACAATCACATTGCAATTTACAATAATTATACCTGATATCGGATTGTATTTTTTTAATTTGTTATTGGACATAATTTCTTAGATGTAATTTGATGGTTGAGCACTATATCATGGATGCTAAAATTTGGATTTATTTATTATTATTATTTTTTTCAATAGACACAGTGGTAACCAAGGTTTTCACTGACCATATTATCCTTACCTATCATGATTCCAAAGATTAAGAGTTGAAACAACATATGTTCACAATGGTATGTATTGATATTTTATAGAACTCAATTTACCTTCATCATTTGGCCATGTTTAATAGTGTCAAGCATCCACTGGGATATTCTAGGGAGAGAGATTATACGAAGTGCACAACATTATTTGCTGAAGCTTTAGCCGATGCCATTTTGGGCTGTTCTAGAGTTAGAATACTGACTGCAGATTGTTACCAGTTGGTGCTAGGAAATCAAACAACATGCTTAAGTTTGAAGAGTAAACATCCAGTTGTATATAATACCACATACTGAAGTACGAGTTTATTAGAAGAGGAAATCAAGCTCAGCATACTCACCGATCTGCATAAATCAATGGTAGTCAGATGGAACAGGAGAACTCCATACATCGGAGTGTATAAGTCGTTGTAAAGGAAGAGAAGAGACTGACTCAGATAATTTGAAATTTTGAATAGTAATTTGGGGCTTTTACCCAATGTTTTAAAAAGCCGCTTCAAAGGCGCGAGGCGTCTAAGAAATTGAGTGTGTTTTGCTGTCGAGGGGCAGAGGCGGCGAAGGCGCTGTTCAAGGCTGAGAAAGCGCAGAAAACGCGTCCGGAGGCGTTAAAGGCGGACGCTCCAGTTTTTTTTTTTTTTTTACAACACAACACCAAAAGTCCAAAACTACGTCGTTTTGATTTTTGTGAATTAAAACTCCTATAGGTTCACGAGCTGAAGTCATTTTTGGTTTCCTTCAGCCTTCTCCATCAAAACTCCGTCTCCTTCCTTCTCAAATCCCAATTCCCAAAGCAGCAATTTGATAAAAAGATCAAGAGCCCATTGGTTTTCTCAAGGATTTCGCTGTAAAGGAGGCTGTTTGCAGAATTGGAGAAAGAAATTTTCTTACTTTTAGAGTTGTAGTTCGATTTGAAAAGTTTAAGCGATGAGCATTTATCGTCTTGAATTCTATTTCTGTGGTTTGAATCTTTGAATTAGTTTCGAATTAAGGTCTATATTCACTTGAGTTCGAATTGATGTTTTGTAGTTCTGTTTCAATTGAAGTTTATCTAATTTTGATTCTTCATATATTTGACTTTGAAATGATGTTGTGTTCCAATTGAAGTTTATCGCTTGACTCAGGTTTATTTTGAAAATTCTTAGCATTCAATACTTTTTTCAGTAAGAGTGGTGTTGACAGGTGCATTAAGGATTAACCCCAAAAGACAATTCTTCTTTTAATATGCTTATCTTTGTTTAACTTATGAGGTGAGGCTTGGAAGTGGAAGTACATCTGGAAGGTTCATATTTAGGAGTCTTGGATGTTGTGAGGTTTGTTTTTGTGAGGCTTTCTTCAATAAGAGTGGTGTTGACAGTTCTGTGACCTTGGGTTATATATGTGGGTTATTTGGGTGATTTATGTATAGGTAACTAGTAACTACATTCTAATCGTGTTCCTATAAACTCTGTGGGTTATATATGTGTGCACTCATTTCCAACTTTGTTAAACCGATACAGAGACCAAAAGATGAGGCTATTCAATCTGTAGGTCTGAGGCTATATCATATGTAGGTCTGAGGCTATTCAATTCAATGTTGTTCTGTTTATGATATAGCAATTTCCATCTAATTAGTTGTTCTGTTCATAGAAAAACTATGCTATGAAGTCCCAATCTACTTGGTTGTTCTGTTTAAGATATAAGTTGATATAAGTAATTAAGTAGAGGCATTTTGAATATCAGTACTGGTGCATGACTTGTTTTTCTATCACCCTTTCGATTGATGAGTTCTGTAATTCAATGGTTTATGTGTGCTCCTTTGTGTTCTGAAACTTTACTTAGTTGGATTCAGCTTTACTTACATAAATCTCGTTAATACGTAAGGCTTACGCTTTACGTCTCAAGGCGAACTCCTTACCGAGGCTTCTCCTGAAAACGCCTCGGCTACGCCTTAGCCTTTTAAAACATTGCTTTTACCCAACAAACATGAATGACAAAATGACATAGCTTGGGAGCCCTGGACATGAAGCTCCTTATTTGAAAATAAATTACTCAAGACTAGACTAGATGGATGACCAAGGCGTGAATGTCAAATGGGAGCCAACATACAAACACCGACATGAGCAAACTTGCAAGCCAAAATTTTTTGACGACGGCAGAGAAATAGGATATAGACCATTGCTACTCTTCCCAGTCAAAAGATTCCTCCCCGATTTTAGATCCTTCATATAAAAACAATCAGGGTGAAATATAAAATAGCAATCATTATCAATAGAGAACTTATTAACAAAGAGTAAATTGGCCGAGGCAATTGAGCAATGAAGGACATCATTAAGGTGAAGTTTTCTGGTGTTAGAGGATAAAATAGCATAACCAGTATGCTCTATAAGCAAACATGTGCCATGATCAACGCCGCCAACACGTACTTGACCATGATATTCCTGAGCTTGATTGAGAACACCCAAATTTTTTAGATCCTTCACATAAAAATAAGGGCAAATTACTGTTCACACCATGTACTTTGGAGTGCGTCGATAGTTTAGTCCATAATATTTCAATTTTAATAAATAACTCTCCAAACATTAGGGATGGCAAAAATCCCCAGGGGGGCGGAGCTCCATTGGATACCCGCCCCTAATGGGGGGAGAATTTGGGGACAAA
>LYNE01006197.1:8374-19268 GCA_001662545.1 Rosa x damascena
TATGTTGGAAATGTCATTGTTATAAGGTGAATGACTAAATCAGTGAGCTCTTTAAAGAAGTTGTCAATTGCAAGTTAAATCGTTGTTGTGAAAGAAAATGTTGAGCATGGGTAACTATCAATGTTAAGTGGAGGTGGGTAATGAAAATGGTGGATTTTATTTGATTGAGCTAAATTAGGATATTGGATTCATGTTCATGAAATAAGGTTAAAATCGGAGTTTCTAGTGTTGCCATATCCCGAAGTTATCGTAAGAATGTAATAATTTGGGAATGGTAATTACTATTTATTTGTTAGTATTTAATGATTAAGTAAAATGAGGTCAAACCGGTTGACCGGAATTTTAACATGGAAAGAAGTGTGATCACCATCTATCGAATGAGCTCACTACGTTAAGTGAATTGTTCGGTAATGGAATTTGTCATTTGTTTTCTTAAAGTAAAAAGGGTAAAGAAATAAAGACCAAAGTGCTAAGCATGATCACCATATCCCAAATGGTTCAAATGCAATATCA
This sequence comes from Rosa x damascena, assembly GCA_001662545.1. Lineage (NCBI taxonomy): Eukaryota > Viridiplantae > Streptophyta > Magnoliopsida > Rosales > Rosaceae > Rosa > Rosa x damascena. The sequence goes on from LYNE01006197.1 coordinate 8,888, forward strand.
TTTGGATTATTTGGGAATGGATAGTATATTTTTATGTTAAAGGTTAATTCAATGGACTTCAAGGAAATGAAGTGAATGCCTTAGGTGCTCGATTGATTAAGTTAATGACGTCGAGTTACTTATTGGTTTACTTTTATTATAAAGGACTCGAGCGTGTGCACGTGAAGTTGGAAGAAGTATCGAAAATTCGAAACGCAGCTGATTGTGTACGAGCACTCCAATTCCAGGTAGGGTGAGCTGTCCCTTCCTTGTTAGAGGCTTTTCAGTATATGTAGAATGCTATACTAAGATAGTATGTTGCCTGCAAGAACGTTTTTGGTCATTCATTAGTCGATGCCTTGTGATACATGTGTTTCTAGAACTGATAATTGCTAATTGTAAAAGCCGAGGCTAGACTTGCATGTTGAGATACTGTACCCTTGTATGTTTATACTTGTGACCTGAAAGTGAATGGGACCTAGACGCTTAGATTCCTAGGGATCCCACAGTGTTGATAACCGTGAACCTCTAGAGAGGGCCGTGCTCCTATGTTTGTCGAGGAAAGATAAGTATAGACAGTGAACCAGTCATAGGAGACTCAAGGCCAGGAAATGGACACTTTCGCTACTTGTAGTCAGAAGTACTACAGAGTAGTTGGCCGGTTCTCGAATTCAGGACGAACCAGGTCGGTCACCGATTTGTTTTATTTTAGCCGGCAGGTAAGTATCTCGGACTCCAAGTTGTGTGAAACATACTACATATGTTTTATAAAAGCGATAAATGTTTGTGGTTGCCTCTTTATAAAGTATTTTCGATAAACGTGCACAATATTATGTAGTAAATATTTTCAAGTATATTATTATTTTCAAACCTAGCATGGTTGGGTCGGCCCCTATTGGGCATGCGAGGACGAAAGCTCACCCCTACAACAGTGTGCAGGTTTTGAGCATGTGGTCGGGAAGCATATAGGAGAGGCACATGGCCCGGCTTGGCGTATTCCTCTTTGTCTTTACTAAAGTATGGTTTTGGGTCCATTATCGGATTTCAAAGTAACTTATTTATTTACTTTCTTACTAATTTATTTATTTATTTATTTCCTATCATATACAAAAATAAATCTTCCGACAGACCCGTAACCCTGGGGCGCGTCTCCCAAGCTTGTAGTTGCTTAGTGATTTATTTTATCTTCCAAATTGGGCTCCATTTGCAAGCCCAAACTCTTAGCCCATTTCAAATTCCGCTTTTGCAAATGTGTTGCTTGGTTGCTAGAACAACTTGTCCAAGAAAGTGCTTTGTAAACCAACAGTTTGAACCAAAAAAGGCCTTGCGATTTCGGGTAGATGAGTTATCGGGATGTCATTCGTGACATGTTGGTTTCTCATTGGCTCGAGGTCGCGCGCTGTGGGGCCCCTCTCTCGGGTCACCACATAATGGGTCTTCGTTAGAAAGCGTGATGAGAAAAAGAGATAGCAATCTCGCCTTATGGCGCAAGGCTTCTCACAAAACTCCCTGGAATCGACTACGATGAGACATATTCTCTCGTAATGGATGTCATCGCACTCCACTACCCTGCCAGTTTGGTAGTTTCCGAATAACTAAACATGCAGCTTACAAATATGGTCACTACGTATCTCTATAGGGATCTAGATACGGAATATACATGAAGGTTCATGGTGAACTTCATTTACCCAAGTCAAGTGGCTCTAGACCACGGAGCGGGTTTACAAAGAGGTTGAAACGCTCGCTAAAATAACTACTTGATTGGGAAGGGATATGCCCACGAGTTTCCATAACAAGTTTCGGATTCCATCGTGGTTCATGTTGGACATGATCTTCATTAGAAGCCCTTAAAGAGTTAAGGGAAACCGCTGAACACTTGAAATCCGATTTTGAGATGAAGGATTATGGGAGAACACAATTATGTCTCAGTTTGGAACTTGAGCATCGTGTCGATAGATGCTTAGGCATTTTTGACAAGGTCAAGCCTTCAAGCACCCCCATAATCATTTGTAGTCTTGATCCTGAAAAGGATCCTCTTCGTCTGAAGGATGATGACGAAGATGTGCTAGAAGCAGAAGTGCCTTACTTGAGTACAATAAGCGCATTATTGTACTTAGCTCAATGCACAGGACCAGACATCTCGTTTGCAGTGAACTTGTTAGCTAAGGTATACCTCTGCGCCAACGCAATGCCATTTTGATTGGTGTAAAAGATATCTTTCAGAACTTGAGATGTACGATTGATATGGACTTGTTCTATCCCTACAGAGAGAAGATGGATTCGGACCCATCACACACCAGAAACGTCGCCATCGCTGGCCTGCGTTCTCTATCTCCATCCCAAAACGATATAAGTGTTTTGGAAGGTTTTGCTGATACTGGGTACCTCTCTGACCCACACAAATGTCGCTCCCAAACTGGTTAAGTGTTCACCATGGGAAAAGACCGTGATATCTTGGAGGTCTACAGAACAGATCGTAGTCGCTATATTTTAGAACCATGCAGAGATTATTGCTCTTCACGAAGTGGTTCGTGAATGTTTATGGATTTGATCCATAATCACGCATGTTCGAACAATTGTGGTTTGTAGTCTACCACAAGATGAGCCTACGAGCATTTAGGATAATGCTGTTCGTTTTGAACAAAATGAAGCAAGGCTACATCAAAAGCGACAACACCAAGCATAATCAGCATCAACAGACTCTCCTCAAATACCAAAGTGAACTAAGTTCGATATGAGGATAATGTGGCAGACTTGTTTACTAAGTCATTGCCCAAATCCACATTCGAGAAACATGTAGCAAGAATTGGCTTGCGAAAATTATCTGAACTCCCATGATCATAGTCATCAGGTGGAGACGCAGACATCAGGGGGAGATGTCTATATGTTCACCTCGAAACGTGAAGGGTGTGTTGTGCTCTTTTTCTCCTTCGACCGAGGTTATTTTTGTCCCACTGGGTTTTTGTTACTCGGCAAGGTTTTTAACGAGCAACGAGAGAAGCACCGCGTTTGGGCAACACAAGGGGGAGTGTTCAAGTAAACCCTAATTTGTGTTTGGCCTAAACTCTAGGTTACTTGACCTAGTGGTAATAGGGTTAAATTAGAAGAATCTAGATTCCTATTCAATGTACGATTACTTTCCTTGTATCATTGAGATTCTATACATTGTAATCCTCTATATAAAGAGGCCTCTATTATCAATGAGAATACACAGCAATTTCCTCTCAATTTCAGTTTCTCTACAACAAATATAATATTTTTAGTATAATTATTATCCTTAATAGTCATTTTATAGTAGGTTATATATGTCATTTAATAATTCATAATAGAGTGAGGTCAAGTGAGTAGATTTGGAGGTCCCAATAGAAACTCTCTTTATCGTTTCAGACAATTGTCACGGGAGCAGGAGATGAAACACCTAGGTTTTGGAATGTGTTTCCTTCCCCTAAATCTTAGGTACAAGATTTAATAGATTATGATAAATTTTGGCTGAAAATAAATTCAATATTAAAATGATGAACATTGTCCTTATGCACATTAATTCTCCATATATATCCTGTTGATCATAAGGTTTTTGTATTAGGTACATTTACCAATTACTCAATGGCTCAAAGCGCTACTCAAAGATTGATAGAAGCTAAGTATTGACCAAAACAATTTTACAAGATTTTGCTTCTTCTATACATGGAAGTTAGCTTTGGACAGCTAGATCACTCAGATCTTGTAAAACTAATTGGTGCACAAATTTATCCCACAAGTTAGCTAGAACATGCATCTACATATAAGTGAATAATGAATTTGCTTTACTAGTTAGCCATTTGACCCTTTAAATGATGCAATACTGTGCTCCGTTGATAAGGAAATGGAGTTCCATCTATAGGGAATATATTGCCTTTAGGGACTTATATATCTTGTTATTGCAAGGACTTCTCGATTTCCACTATTTTCATGGAACGTCTGTATGAAGTAGAGATGATGTGTAGTCTGCAGAAAACGAGTTGTGAAGTCTTTGACTAAGGTAGTAGATACGCTGCTGATTACTCATGGGACAAGTACACCCTTCATGAAGTACCTTTTGAGGAGGTTGGAGCAACCGTGCTTAAACTTTTAGCAATGGAGTAGATTAGTTAATATATACTACTGTTAACAGACTGTATTTCATGGTTTGAGTATGACTTTTTCATCATTGGGATATATGATAATACTTTAGAAATTATATATATATATATATATATATATATATATATATGTCTTTTTTAATAATATTAAACAATAGAAAGTTACCAATAACTGTTGTTTGAAACAAGTACAGACAACAGAAAGACCAAAGACACTTCAAGCATCTACACATTCAAAGGACATTTAACTGTCTTTTTATAGCGAGAGACACAATAGATAACTAATAGTGGATGTTGTTTCAATAAAGTTCACACAACAGATTTGGCAAAGAAACATGGAAATTCTACACATTCAGACGATATTTTATTATCGTATCGCATTAAAACAGACAATAGATTATTTGTAAAGTCTGTTGCTAGAGTTTGACAACAACAACATTTGACTGTCGTTCTATTTCATATCTAACTACATATACGTACAATTTGTGCATATTTAAGCACACTCAGATGACAAATTTTTTTTAGGTATCTGTCGTCTGAGTGAATTTCTGACGTCAGGTTTTACCTGTCTTTTGAACATCAATCAGATATCAGCTTACTAGATGACAGATTTTTTGCATATCAGACGACGGTCCTAGTCTATCGTCTGATGAGGTTATTGGCATAGTGAAGCCGACCACTGATAGCTAGCCTAGCAGCACCACCGGTCACCACTGTCATCCTCAACTTAGTTGCAGTCCCACTAGCGCTGCTGCATAGCACTTGCAGTGTACCTCCAATTGCCCCAAGTACTCTATTTCTTATAAAACCCGACGTGCCCAGCCCAGAGATAGAATCATCCAGGCGAGAATCGAGCCATCGAGATTCAAGCCATAGCATGGGTACTGCCATCAGTTCAGAGACAATTGCAAACAGAAGCAATAATGCCCAAAGTTGTTCCAAGTTTGATCCATTGAGACTTTGACGCCGAACAACATTGCAAGGTAGTGCCAGAAGCGACGTCACCTCCATCTCAGCCTCGTAGGGAACCATCACGCCAGTCGCACAGCGAATCTGGCCACCCTCTCGACTTGGATTCATGTCGTCTCCCTGATTTGGACCCCACCAGACAACCCCATGATGATCATCAGGCCAATCAAATTGCCAATACTTGCAATCCCTCACGCCGCCGCCATGGACATAAGTGGTAGAGCTTGAGATGTGTAGATGAAACGGTACCCAATTGGATGGATTAAATGATAGGAAAGGACCCAAACAGATATGCCCTGGGTTTGGAAGTCGGCTGGAGCCGCTGTGTTCGTCGTTGACGTCACAAGAAGACAGCGCTAGTGTTAGCGCAAGAAGCGTCGCTGGGAGTGCTAGGGTTTTCATCCTTCGCGCGCACACACACAACTCGCCCATTAAGTTTTTTTTTTTTATTCTAGCAATTCTAATAACAATATTGAAGCCAAGAATTACTAAACTTACAAGTTAATATACTAATGCAAAGTGCTTTGTGGCTCAAGATTTTTAATAAGGGATGAAATACTATGGGAGCCATAAGCCATGGACTTCCTGTCAATGACAACAACCAATGCAAACAAGACTGGGATTTCGTGATGAAAAAGAAAACACGTAGACTACATTCTTCTAATCGAATACTAAATTTTTGCAAAACTTTGGTGTGAATCTAACTTTAACCAGAAAATTATTCGTCGGGCAGTGGTTGGCAGGTGTATTCACTACATGCATCTGTCCATGGAATTAGTTGGCCAGGCATTTAAGTTTGGCTGGGCCTATATAAACTCCAACCAAAAAGCATTTGAAACCAACCAATCATCCGAGTATATATTAGTTCAAGTACACTCGACCAAAGCTAAACCCCCTTCTTATCAGTTCCAACTTAGAACTTCAGTTATTAATGGATCAGTCGGAGAGCATACTGGGATACCTACATAATAAGACCATTTTGATCACTGGAGCCACTGGCTTCCTTGGAATGGGTCCGATACCTCTCTCTCTCTCTCTCTCTCTCTCTCTCTCTCTCTCTACACACACACACACACACACACACACACACACTAATTTGTTACATTAATGTATTATGCAGTACTTGTAGAGAAAATTCTGAGGGTTCAACCAAACGTCAAGAGGCTTTATCTTCTTTTAAGAGCTCCTGATGCCAAGTCCGCCACATATCGAATGAATAATGAGGTCTTCTATTACATACACAACCATAAACGACTAAACGTGGTCGTTATTATTTACAAATTATAAATAACACGCATGCATTTCCATGCATTACATGCATACACAACGCATGCAAATATGCAATAATAGTAGTTGAATTTTCATGTAATTTTGGAATGATGAGGTAGAGTAGTTTACTATTCGACTTGTTTGAATTTGTGTATCAAGATCCTAGGGAAGGAATTGTTCAAGGTTCTGAGAGAAACACGCGGTGAAGATTTTGACTCCTTTGTATCTCAAAAAGTCATTGCTCTACCGGGAGACATAGGTTTTGAAAACCTGGGGATGAAGGATGTCGTATTGATGGAAAATATGTGCAATGAGATACAAATCATAGTGAATTCAGCAGCAAATACCAAATTTGATGAGAGGTAACAACTAGCAAATACATGCCACACAAATATCCAACTTTTTATAGTTAATGTTCTGTTCTCTTACAGTACTAGTTCCATCTTTGATGTTTTCTTCTGCATGAGGTAAAGTATTGATACGCGAAAATTGAGTGTACAACTTACAACTCTACAGAAGATTGTAGAATAGAGTAAGTAGGGTATCATTAAAGGTCAGGGATTGAGGGCACTCCAAACAATTCACGCAAGATATACAAAACACAAACCAAATCAACTATCTAAAATTAAAGAAGACAAGAAGAAGAAAGAGAAGATGACGAACATAAAACAAAAGGAGAATGGGGGTTTTAATTTTGTAAACACAAGAAAACAAAGAAAAGAAAAGATGATTTATGGCTTGAGAAAGATCAATGAGATGAGATAATTAAGAGCATGTAAATCCACCACAATCATATGCAAATCTGATTATTAACTCCTAATTCCTTTACTACGCTTGTGGAAGACAACAACCAAGAACAAACCATGAACGCATGCATAAGTTCTTATTACTCCCCTTAGGTTATCTAACTTAGTGAACGCACTCAAGTTAAAATATTTTAAGCATGTGATCTCAAAACATATAGCGAAAGCACATAACATGTTTATTCAATTGATGCATAAATCATTAAGAACAATGGAAGTTTGATTGTTGATTAAGTTCATCCTAGTTCAAAAAGCATGTCCAACCAATAACTCAAGCATATATTGATTTACTATTGTCCTATAGTAGTCGCTACTTGTGAAATGAGATGCAGAAAGATGCTCTCTTAATTCTAGCTACAGATACATGCAAAACATTCTAAGCATGCATGCACTCAAAGAACATAAACATATATGAGTTTTTTTATGACACGAATCAATATGGCTAATCATATATTGCACATAATTGGGGCTTCAAAATATCCCCTAACTATAAAGAAAATTAGTTAGTCATGATTTTCACACAAGAAAACATCTTTAAGAATTCAATTACAAATTATAGAAAAACCAAAAGTTTGATGAAGTATGATGAAGGGCAGCACTACTAGAGAAAACTCATTCAGGGACAAAATCTGTTTGTCTCTAAAAGCTGAAAATTTGTCCCCCAAAAAAATTCGAGACGGAACAGTTTTGTTGCTAAACTCATCTCCTAATCATCGTCCCTAATTATGAAAGGTAATCGCTGATAAATTCCGTCTCCTATTGCATTTGGAGAAGAAATTAAAATTATCCCCTATTCAATGAAATTTCATCCCCCATTTTCTGAGATTGGTGGGAACATTAATTACAAATGACGCCAATAAGAGGAATAGAGGACGAAACTCACTCCGTCTCCTTTTGTTTTCAAAATTAATTTTAATTTTCAATAATGCACCGAATAATAGGTAACAAATTTCGTTTGTCGCCTATTAAATAGAATATTTGTTTTTGACAAAAAAAATCAATTTCTTTTACATTATTATTATGGATAATCTAGTGATAAACACAAGCATATTATCAACTTGTTTCCTATTACACCAACTAACATAAAAAAAAAAAATAATAATAAAAAATTAAACACTTTCATAAATATGCTTCATAAGTCTTCAACTAAAAATAAAATCTACAACTAAGAACATCGATCCATGTGTTAATAAAGATAAACAACATCCTAATAAGTTAACTTACAAAAACCTAACAAGTTAGCTTAATGCATATAGCCAAGATCTTCCTTATCTTCAACATCCAATCTTTTGGTCATTCTCACCACTACCATCATCATAGGGGGGACATATATTTGTTTTTGCATAGGCTGCAAACTTGGCTTCCAGTTCCTCTATTTTCAACGCCTATATGTTCATGATCTATCTGAATCAGAATTCTCTTTTTTGCTGCATTGACAACAACATGAGTTCCTACACCCCTTGTCCCACTAGTTTTCTTGATATGGGAAGAAGCCACATCTTGACTTGCATTGCATATGAGAAACAAGCACAAATCAATCCGTTTTAAGTACTATTTCTGTGAGAATAGTGCATCTATAAAACTTCAAGTAACTCATCATATATGACTTGCATTGGTGTCCTGCCCTTGTTGGGTTGACCATTGCGTGATTTGGTTGTGGAGGTAGTTGTTGGTATGGTAGTGGCTCAATGCGTCGCTGTGTTAGACAAACAGTAAAAAACAGAAATAATGCAATAGGTATTAATAAGTGTTGTAATATTAACGTAAATAAAATTATCTTCGCAGTAGATATGAGGAATGAATACCAATACAAAAAATTGAGTAACTAATATGTTGGCGTGTCTATATCTTTTAATTCAAATCTATCTTTTTTCATTTTTAAGACTTAGCTAGGAGGCACAAAACTTAATGAAAGTCCAAGTAACACATTCATATATTCAAAGATACATTAACAATTATGCTATAAAAAAGTAAAACCTGTAAACAAAACCCCACCTTTTCATTGTACAATATATTGATGTGTTAGATGGACTTAAATCAACACTAGTTTGTCACTTGCAATGTACAATATTTTTAGTCTTTTATTCCTACTATGAGTTATTAATTTTTGCTAAATCCCGCTCAAATGAAAACTAAAAATATTAAAATACCGCCAACAGAATTAGTCAATTAGGGGCAAAAAATTTCGTCCTTATTATTTTTCATTCAAATTTTGGAATTCGGTGCAATTTTCCTATTAAATTTTTACCAATTATTTATAAAATAAAAAATATATATAGGAGACCAAATTAAATTTGGTCCCTAATTAAATTTCGGGACAAATATTTTTTGTCCCTAGTTGAAATTTACTTGTCTCTAATAGATTCAAATGAAGAGTTTTGAAAAACAAAACTTTTAGGGACGAAATCAAAAATTTTGTCCCTAATTATGTGTTTGGGGGACGAAAAATTAGTCCGTCCCAAAAAAATTTGTCTCCATGCCAAATGGGTTTTCTCTAGTAGTGCAGCCACGACAAAACTTCTTTGAGGGCTTCCAAGAACGCAAGGAGGCTTCAAGGATGTGCTCACAGTAGCATGGATGGAAGGGATGAGGGCTATCCTCCTTTGCTTTTATGTGAAAATGCAGAAATTTAGAATTGAGGGAGTTTTGGACGAATTGTAGAGAGAGAATGGATGCTTTAGACGTCTAGAACAACCTCTATATATAGTGGTTACATCCCTTGAATTATTCTCCAAGATACTTGTACATCTTCGAATCTAAGTCAAATCATTTTAACCTTCTTTAAATTTTTTGATTGGTTGAATAACCTTTTAACCAATAAATTGCTTCCACATCATCAAATATGAGTCACCAAATCAAGCAATAACCTTGTAGGATAGTTGTTGCCCTATAATGTCCAGAATCTCCAAGAATCTTCCTGAGTATCACGTCATAAAGTCTCCTAATTGTTTTTGTAAAAACTTTCTTGCTGACTTCTGGATTGTTGATAGCATTGCAATCTCTGTAACTGATTTTCACGACCAAAAAGCTCTCTGGTTTGGTGATCGATTGAGAATCAAATTATTAATGCAATTCAACTATTGATCAATTTTTGACTTCTGAGTAAGATAATCCTTAAAAATTGATCTAAAAGTAACAGATTTGCTCACCTAAGGGACAGTTTTAAGGGACTGTGAGGGACAAATGCATCTTAACCACATGTATTAAATATAAAAGCAGAAATTATAATAACTTAAAACTGTG